>CAUYRT010052717.1:0-22361 GCA_963574885.1 Lepilemur ruficaudatus
TTTTTTACATATATTTTTAGTTGTCCAATTAATTTCTTTCTATTTTATAGTAGAGACGGGGTCTCGCTCATACTCAGGTTGGTCTTGAACTCCTGACCTTGAGCTATCCACCCGCCTCGGCCTCCCAGAGTGCTAGGATTATAGGCGTGAGCCACCGCGCCCGGTCAGTATTCTTTTATTTCTATGAAATAAATTGCTGAGCTTTTTACCTTTATTTTCTTTGCAAAAACACTATTGGAAAGGCACTTTGCGTCTGATGTTCTGGGCTCGATTTATCTCGACCACTTTCTGAAGCAAGTAACTTAACCTTTTAGCCTCTGTTTTCTCATCTGTAAAAGAGGTATAATTATACCTGAGGCTATTGTGAGAATTACATGAAAAGATATAGCCATGTCCTAGGCCTGGGCCTGGAATGATCTCCCAGAGCTTCACCTTGTCATCCTTCAGATCTCAGATGTCACCCTCTCAGGGAAGTCTTCCTTGACCACCCAACCTAGAGGAGGTGTTCTAGTTCCTTCCATCTCAGCATCCCACTCATCTCCAGGGTGAGTCACAAACTGAAGTCACCTTGTTTATCTGTTCACTCACCTGCTGTCTGTTTGCCCCACAAGAATACAAGATCCACGAAGGCCTCCCTCTGTCTTGTTTGCAAATAGAGCACCCCCTAGCACATGATAGGTACAGTAAATTCTTGTGGAATAAATGAATAAATATGGAACACAGTAGGTCTCAATAAGTGTTAGCTTTGTTCCTTTCCCTGCCTGCCTTTCTTACCTTTCTCCTTTAGCCTGGACTCCAAGGATCCAAGGAGTGAAGCAGAGAAGCCGAGTTCACGTGGGCTATCTTACAGGTCTCTAAGACTTGGCAGCCCCAGCCTGTACTGTCTCAGGTTAAACCGAGGCATCTAGAGAGGGTCAATATCTTGCCCAAGGTCATAAGTGACAAAGGCAGAACTGACACCAGGAAGTCTGGCTACACAGCTTAATCTTTCAACCACTAGACCATATGCTTCCCCTAACTTACATTTTGAGCCCAAAACAGCTCTATGTACTTCACATATATTGTCTTTTTAAATGATCACAATTCTTAGAGGTATCCATTATCTTCTATTTTATAGTTGGGGGAAACTGAGGCTCAGAAAGTATATGAAACTTGCCCAAAGCCACCTACAAGTCAGTGGCAAAACTTAGCTTCAAACCAAGGTGGACTTGACTCCAAATTTATCGATATATTTTAATAGACTTAATTTTTTGAGAAGTTTTAGGTTCACAGCAAAGTTGAGCAGAAGGTACAGAGAGTCCCCGTATACTCCCTGCACCCCAACACACACAGCCTTCCCCAATACCCGCATCCTCCACCAGAGTGTTACATTTTTTACAATCAATGAATCTACACATCATCACCCAAAGTCCATAATTTACATTAAGATTCACTCTTTATTTATTTCAGTAGATTTAGGGAAACAAGTAGATTTTTATTACATGGATAAATTGTGTAATGGTGATATCTGGGCTTTTACTGTACTCATCACCCAAATAGCGTACATTGTACCCAATAGGTAATTTTTCTTCCCTCACCCCCCTTCTGAGTCTCCAACATCCATTAGACCACTCTGTATGCCCCTACGTACCCATAGCTCAGCTCCCACTTATAAGTGAGAACAGGTAGTATTTGGTTTTCCATTCCTGAGTTATTTTACTTGAGATAATGGCCTCCAGTCCCATCTAAGTTGCTGCGAAAGACATTATTTCATTCTTTTTATGGCTGAGTAGTATTGCATGGTGTGTATATACCATATTTTCTTTATCCACTCATCAGTTGATGAGCACTTAGGTTGATTCCATATCTTTGAGATTGTGAATTTTGCTGTGATAAACATATGATTACAGTTGTCTTTTTAATATCAATAAAAGATATATTATGATATTATATCATGACTTCATTTCCTTTGAGTAGATACTCAATAGTGGGATTCCTGGATCAAATGGTAGATCTACTTTTAGTTCTTTGAGAAATCTCCATACTGTTTTCCATAGAGGTTGTGCTAATTTACATTCCCACTAACAGTGTATAAGTGTTCTCTTTTCATTGCATCTGTGCCAGGATTCACTCTTGGTGTTGTTTATGGGTTTAGACAAACTTATAACATGTATCCACCATTATAATGTCATACAAAATAGTTTCACTGCCCTAAAATCTTTTGTGTTCCACCTGTTCATCCTTCCCTCCCCACTGGCATTTTTTCTAGTGAAGTGTGTGTTCAGGTCTTTTGCCCATTTTTAAAATCAGGTTGTTCATTTTCTTATCATTGAGTTTTAAGAGTTCTTTGTGTATTTTATATAACAGTCTTTTATCAGATATATCTTTTGCAAATATTTTCTTTCAGTTTGTGGTTTGTTTTCTCATTCTCTTGACAAGTCTTTTGAAGAACAGAAGTTTTACATTTTCATAAAGTACAGCTTGTCAATTATTTCTTTCATGGACTGTGCTTTTGGTGTTGTTCTAAAAAGTCATACATAAAATTATCTAGATTTTCTCCTATGTTATCTTTTAGGAGTTTTGTCATTTTGCATTTTACATTTAGCTTTATGATCCATTTTGAATTAATTTTGTGAAAGATATAAGGTCTGTGTCTAAATCCATTATTTTGCATATGGATGTCCAGTTGGTCCAGCACCCTTTGTTGAAGAGGTTATCTTT
Organism: Lepilemur ruficaudatus; assembly: GCA_963574885.1. Taxonomy (NCBI): domain Eukaryota; kingdom Metazoa; phylum Chordata; class Mammalia; order Primates; family Lepilemuridae; genus Lepilemur; species Lepilemur ruficaudatus. The sequence continues at coordinate 2,701 of CAUYRT010052717.1, forward strand.
TCTTCATTGTATTGCTTTTTACTCCTTTGTCAAAGATCAGCTGACCGTATTTATGTGGTTCTATTTCTTGGCTCTCTATTCTATTCCATTGATCATTTACCTATTTTGCCAAGATCATACTGTCTTGATTACTATAGCTTTATAGTAAGGATTGAGGTCCGGTAGTGTCATTCCTTCAACTTTGCTCTTCTCTTTCAATATGTGTTGGCTAGTCTGAGTTTTGCCTCTCCCTATAAACTTTAGAATCAGTTTGTCAGTATCTACAAAGTAACTTTCTGGGATTGTAATTGGGATTACACTGAATCTATAGATCAAGTTAGGAAGAACTGGCAGATAATATTGAGTCTTTCTATCCATGAACATGAAGTATCTCTTCATTTACTTAGTTCTTCTTTTATTTCTTTCATCAGTTTTATGGTTTTTGTCATATAGATCTTTTACATATTTTCTTAGATTTACACCTAAGTCTTTCATTTTTGCGGTGCTAATATAAATAGTAATGTGTTATTTTATTCAAATTCCATTTGTTAATTGCTAATACATGGAAAAATAATTAATTTTTGTATATTTACCTTTTATCCTGCAACCTCGCTATAATTGCTTATTAGTTTCAAGAGATTTTGCTTTGTTTTGTTTTTTGTCAATTCTTTGTCAATTCTTCATTCTCTACATGGATGTAGTAAATCTGTGAACAAAGATAGTTTTATTTCTTCGTTTCCAATCTTATACATTTTATTTCATTTTCTTGTCTTATTACGTCAGCTAGTAATTCTAATACAATATTGAAAAGGAGTGACGAGAGGGAACATCCTTGCTTTGTTCCTATCTTAGCAGGAAAGATTCTAGTTTCTCATCATTTATTACGATGTTAGCTGTAGTTTTTTGTAGATGTTCTTTATCAAGTTGAGGAGATTCCCCTTTATTCCTAGTTTGCTGAGAAATTTTTTTTTATCATGAATGAGTATTGGATTTTGTCAAATGCTTTTTCTGCATCTCTTGATATGATCATGGGATTTTTCTTCTTTGGTCTGTTAATGTGATGGATCACATTAATTGATTTTCAAATGTTGAACCAGCCTTTTATGCTTGTGATAAATTCCAGTTGGTTGTGGTATATAAAAACTTCTCAGTATTTTTTGTAAGGTTTTATTGTGGACATTTTCAAAAATATATAAAAGTAGAGAGAATTATAGACCTGCATACATGCACCTTCCAACTTCATCAATTACCAATCCTGGCCAGTCTTTATTCATCTACATTCCTACCCACTCACTCCTTTCAAACCCCTGGATTGTTGTTTTTTTAATCAAATTCCATTCATTTTATTCCTAAATATTTCAACACGTATCCTAAAGAGTATTTTTCTCTGTTTTAATCAGAAACCATTAATCCAACTTAAAATTTATTAATATCATTAAAAATGCAGTCAATCAGGTGTGGTGGCATGTCCCTGTGGTCCTAGCTCCTCAGTAGGCTAAGGTGGGAGGATTCCTTGAGCCCAGGAGTTCAAGTCCAGCCTGGGAAACATAGCAAAACTCTCATCTCTTAAAAAAAAAAAAGCAGCCCTCACAATATTTTTAAGTAAACTTTTTATTGATTTTTATTGATGTACAAATACATACATATGGAAAGCACACTAATTAAGTGTACACCTTGATGAATTTTTAAAAAGCCCACTGCCCTTGTAACCAGCACCCAAATCAAAGTATATAACATGACAGCACCCCAGAAGACCCCCTTGCCACAGAGTAGCCCTATGGCTCTATGATCCCAGCACTTTGAACAATGATTTCAAAGACAAACAACTCAACTAATACCTCAGCGAATTCTCCCATCATTTCAACTCTTTACAGTTTTTATACATCAACTTTTAAATACTCCTTGTGTCATTTCATCTTCACACTGAACTTATGAGGTAGGCACAGAAGCAGTTTATTTATTCCCCCCTTTTTACAGATCAAGAAATTGAGGTTTAGAGAAGTGGTGTGATATGTCCTGAGTCACACACAGTAAACACTGAGTTAATAGTCAGTAAAGAGAAAGGGAGGAACTTGTATGTGCTAGGTACTTCATATAATTTATCTCATGTAAACCTCACAAAACCCTAAAGGAAGCTGAGGCCCAGAGAGGTTTGGTAACTTACCCAAGTTGCACAACTGGTGAGTGGCAGAAGCTGATTGAACACAGATCTACTGGAGTCTAAAATCCAGCACCATCCACCCTACCCCAGGCCCTCCCTCTTCTGGAATCAGAGACTGAGCCTCACTTATACTTGTTGATGGTCAACGAGCCCCTCCGGTGAGCACATCCATTCCTTTTACTTCCACAGTCACTGAGCGCCGACAGGGCTGTCCAGAATGACGTGAGTGGATTCCTGGGGTCCAGCACCAGGCCCTACCCGGAATACTGAGGTTTGTGGACCAGAAGGAAAACTACCATCTTCTGAACTCCAGAGGGAGACAGAGAGGCAGGGAGAAGAAGTCTCCAGAGCACCAAGAGGGAACCAACCATCTATAGGACACTTTCCCCCACCTCAGTCCATCCCCCCAATTCTTCCCTCCTCTTGTCCTCCCTTCCATTCCCTAACCCTAACCCTCCTCCCCTCCCGCTCCCCCTCCCCCACCCCTTCCCTCCACAGCCCCACCCTCCTCCTTATTGACGAACCTCCAGATCCCCAGTGCCTTCAACAAGTGAGGGGGAAAACTTCATTTAAAGTCGAGCCTCAGAAGGAAAAAACAACAGAGGAAGGCAGGGATGAAAATGGCTCCTGCCAGATCCGTGGCAGCAGGAAGGCCACACTGGACACTGTCATTCTTTCAGTTTCTTATCACCAGAGACCTATGACCAGCCCTGCTAAAAACCAGAGGGAAGAACAAAGGAGAAAAACAGGAAGAAAAGCAGGTGTGTGTGGGAGAAGGTCTGAGACGTGTGAGTAATATCACTTAGTTTTAGGCACCTCTAATTTTCCATCTTGTCATCACATGCGATTTCTTCCCGCCCCTCCCCATTCCCAGCTGAACAATGATTTCCAAATTAGGGGCTCATCCTGGCTTGATCACATAATAAATCTGTGGGCAGCACACTTGTCTCATGGGAGACATCAAGTAAGTGAGTGTACTGAAATGCGCCCCCATCTTGCGGAGGAAAGGGAGACTAGGAGTGCCTGTCAGCATTAGCTATGTGACTTGGCTTCTGTGGGCATCAGTTTCCTTGTGTCTAAAGTGGGGACAGATAGTAGCTATCTCATAAATTGATGGAGAGTGAAGGGGTTAATATATGTAAAGCACCTATAGTACCAGGCACACACTAAGTGCTCAATAAATGCTAACTCATATTATTACCACAATGAACAGCATCCCTAGCTGCCACTCCATGGCACAACTCTGTCTGAAGCACAGACCGCCCCCGGGGATGGCAGAACTGCTGTCTGAACACTCTTAGATTTCATTCAGATGACACAACTGACCCTCGACTTCCACGCCTCTGGGTTTTGCACGTGCTGTTGACCTGAAGCGGTCTCGTCCTCTTTCCGTTTTTGGAGAGCAGCTGTGCATCTTCACGGCCCAGCCAGATGTCACCTGCTCTGTGAAACCTTCCTGACTTCCCAGACCACTAGTCCTCCTCCCTCAGTGTACTCTGGCCACAGTGTGCAGAGCCTTTTCTTAAGGAGACAGAAGGGCTCTCCAAGTCCAAGGTGCTATTAGTACCTGCTCAGCCACTCCCACGTGGCAGGAGGTGAACATGTTTCCTGTGTGGAGCCCCAGTACGAAGGCCTGGAATGGCGGGGACCCATCGTCAATTCATTAGCCAACATCACACTCCAGATAGTGGGAGTGTGCTGTGAGCCAAGGGCCAGGTCCCCTGAGTTTTAATCTATAGCTAAAGAATTACTTGTGTCAAGAAATAGTCTGTAACACAACATTGCAAACCTCAAGAATGGCAGGTGTTTAGTAGAAAACAGGACTCACAATATTCTCACATTCGGAGTCTTTGTTCTACTGAGCTCTGCTTCTAAGCTAGCAGAGACACAGAGAAAGAAAACACAGAAATGCAACAAACTAAGATAGATTAAACCCAGCTGTCCCCAAAGGGGATAAAAACCAGCATTTATGGAGCACCCACTTTTTTGCTGGAACTTTACATCCCCTATTTCCCCGTAAGGCAGGGACAGTTATCTGTTCCACAGATAAGAAAGCCGGAGGTAAAACGACTTCACCAGCCTCCCAGTCAAAAGTGGCAGGTCTGAGACTGCAGCCCGGTTCTGCCTCACTGGGAAACTTGTGCCTTTTCTGTTTGTGCGGCTGCGTCCAAACATGTGACAGGGGGCCATCCCACAATCTCCCCTCCCTGGGGCTGACTTGGCAGCCTCCTGAGTTTCATTCACATCCCACAGTTATTTATGAGTTCAGGGTTAAGCAGAGATTGGTTGCCCATGTATCTTCTGACTTGGCAGCAACCACAGGACCGGGGAGAGGCCTCCAGTATATTTGAAGCTCTGTGTCACTGAGGCCATCTCTAATATACAGGTGTTCGAGCGAATTACCATAGACGTGCTGGTCAGGGACTCAGTCAGATGCCAGAGAAGACTCGTGTAAACAAGAGTAATAAAACTGTCGGCTGCACGTTATAACAGCCCCGTGACGGGCCGCAGCCATAAGGTTGACAGCACATAGTGGAAGATAGATGCCAAATTCCATCCCTATAAAACTCAGGTTAAAGGTGACATAAATATTTTAGCTTTTTATCTCAGGTACCGTTAAAGAATCACCACATCTTTTGGCCTCTTTCCAGTTTTAGAGGTCACATGCAACCTCCCTCTTTAATATCCACACCAGCTCAAACCTCTAAGGCCCTCCCCCATGTCTTAAAAATAACAGCATGTAAAGCACACTCCGCCCAACGCGCCTTCTCTCCTTCCCCCGCCACCCGCCTGCAATGGGAACGGCTTTATGCAGCTGCAAAGGTGTTTACTGTTTGGATGGCAACTCAGGTAGAATCCATTAGTAGCTAAACAGCTTTCAGTTGGAAGCCTCCTGCTCCAAGGGACAGCGGAATCGCACAGGGACTGCAGAATCGCACAGTGCCAGTGCCTGCCTTTTATTTTGTTATTTACATAGAGCAAATGTGCAGTGTACATGGCCCTCGCAAACAAGCGCTATTCTGCAGGGAGCAGGCATCATGCTATTGCTGGCTTCCCTGCCGTGACAGCTGGAGGGGAAGGCCATCCCTGGGACAGGGAGTGATGAGTTCATGAGACCCCAACCTCCTTCTCTTGGCCCCTGGGCAGGTTCATGATTTCTGTTTGGTGGCATTCAGAGCCTTCCAGCTGCCCTCACCAGCACTGCCAACTGAGAGGCCCCTCTTGAGTTCTCCACTCTTGCAGCTGCTGCCCTCTCCCATGTGGCCTTGGCCCAGACCAAGGGAAAGACCTGGAACAATTGAGTCTCCCAGACTGCGATTCCAATCCTAGCTCTGCCAGCTAACGGCTGTGTGACCTTGGCGAGGAGACTTACCCTCTCTGAACTTCAGCTTCTTTAGGTGGAAAGTATCTGGCACAGGTTGCTCTAGGTCTCGTTAATTGCCTTCCCCAGAACATCCATCCCCTTCTCTTTAGGAACCTGGAATGAGGGTTTGCTGGAGGCCTGGGTTGAAATACATGTCAAGGTCCCCACTCAGAAGTGCCTCTCTCCTCTGAAGACAAATGACTGAGTCCAGCTCCTGCCTCTCCTGGACACCCTTCCCAGATTCCAGGGACAAGCTTTGGTCCCCTTTTTTCAATTCAAGTCTTAATATTCATGTCCTGAGGCCAAAGTTTTCTTCGCTGGTCTTTCTCCCAGAAGGCCAGTGCATCTCCATGAAACCAGAATCCTTGTGAGCCATCCTAACACCGGCACCAACAACAGCCACATCTAACAGAAGCGGGTGCTCGCTAGGGCCGGGCTCTGGTCTGAGTATGTTACGTGTATTATCTCATTTAATCCTGTGAACAGGCATCTGCCTTTTACAGATGAGGAAACAGGCCCAGAGAAAGGAGAAGCTAACTTGGAGGGAATCAAGGAAGGCATCCTGGAAGAGGTGGCTCAGGAATTCCAGTTTGCTGGATGGAGAAGGGGAGGGTCTTCCCGGCAGAGAGAACAGAGTTTCCGTGTGCCCCTCTTCCCACTGCCTTTGTAGCCTAGTGGGAAGGTTTGTAAGGTTGTTTTTAAGTTCAGATCCTAGCCAGGCCCTGGCAGAAGCAAACTTCTTATCCATGTGGGCACTTACTTATCAAGCTAGCACAAGCTGAAAGCCCAATCTTTCCCAGTGCAGTTTAAGCACAAATTACATAACGTTTTCTTTGACAAAAACCAGACTGTATTCTGGCAGGTACACTCAGGGAGGAGGAGTCTGGGGAGAGGAGGTTGTGCAGGTGCCAGGGACAGCGGAGAGAAGGTGAGAGAGGGAGAGAGCAAGCTGGGCCCAGCTCATTCCAAAAGAGAGAGGCAAGGGGGCTGGGTGTGAGAGGCCTGGGCGGGGTCCAGGTCCCAGGGTGAGAGCAATGACAACATCAACTCTGCCAGGGTTTCCACACTTGTTGCAGGGTGAGGAGCAGCAGGAACCTTGGCCATAGCCTTACGCGTCACCTACTGAAAGCTCAGTTTGGCTCAGGATGGGGCAGGCCTGGACCTCTACATGGAGGACGTCTGCCCTAGCTTCAGGGCTAGGGAGGGCGTGGGAGAGAGCTGGTGCTGCTGGAAGCTAACGGGGAAAGGATGGGAAGAAAGTTCTATTAGGAAAGGGTCCCACCTGCCTGCTCATTTGCCCCAAACTTCTGTGATCTCTGACTCCTTATAACACCTAAAGAGTGCCTGAATGTATTAGAATTTTGCCAGCTGCCGAATTAGATAAATCTCAATGGCTTGACACAATGGAAGTTTATTTCTTGCTCATATTCCTGGCTGGACAACCTTCCATGTGGGCATTCAGGCACCCAGGCTCTGCCCCTTGGTAGGTTTCATAGGCCAAGCCTGGCAGTGGCCTACATCACTCTGCCTACGTTCCTTGGCCAGAACTCAGCACCACAGACACTCCTAACTGTAAAGACTGCAAAAACAGCCCAGGAGGAAAGGGAAATGAGTTTGATGGACAACAAGCCAGTGTTTGTCACTTCAAATCACCTCTTGGCACTTAGACTCACAAAACCACAGAAACACAGACCTACATAATATAAGGATTGCAAATTTAGAGAATATTAAAAATATGGAATCATAAAACTTTCAAGTCCCATAATCCTAGAGTCCTAAAATAATACAATCCTAGACTCTGAAGAGCCAATTGTGTGTATGTCCATCTCCTCCATCAGATCGTAAGTTATTTGAGGGAGGTACACAACTCCGTATCTCCTCAGTACCCACCACACTAATCATCATAATAGCAGTGATGGTAGTGGTTGTAAAAAAAGTGCATGGTGCCTACTATGTGCCAGGCACTCTTCTAAGTACTTGGCATATTTTAATTCATTTAATCTTCACAACAACACTATGAGGTAGGACCGTTATTATCCCCAATTAACAGGTGAGAATACTGAGGCAGAGAGGTTAAGGAATTAACCTGAGATCAGATAGCTTATCAGCATTCAATAACTATTTGCTGAATGTGTATATGTTGAACTAATGTGAATTGTCATCCAAATCTGACTGTTTTCCCTTCATTTTTTCTCTCAGTTGCAAAAGAGAAAGACAGTTAAGCTGTCAGGGCATAGCAGAAATATAAAAGATTCCCACAGATGGAGAACAACTCACTTTGTCGTTTGTGCCCCAAACTTCTGAAACGAATTCCCCATCACAATGGGAAAATTGGCAGGGCCTCATTAATTTCTGGGAGGGGGTTTGAAGTCGGTTTGAAGCAGAAGCCATGGAAGGGCTTATCCAACTGCTCACTGAGGAGGCCTCGCTGGCTCCATCTAATTAACAATAAACCAGATGCCCCGACACAATCCGCTTCTACATCTGTAACACGCTGACAGTCTAAAAATGCCAGCCTCCTCCTTGTGTGTCAGCTAAATGTCACTGGCGACATTTGATGCAATTCAGAGATGAAAGTAAATCCAATATTATCACTGACTAAATAACCACAGGCCCAATCAGGAGCCCCCAGGCCGCAGAGCAGGAGTGGGAGAGGAAGCAGCCCAGCAGGAAGGTGGGGGAGCTGGCTCCTTCCCAAATGAGCCCAATGCCCGGATGCCCACAGATAGGAAACCAACTTGCTGGCCCAATTCTGCTCGGGAGGATCGGGACTCACACCCCCCAAAGCCACCTGGTTAGGGATAGAAGGCTGTCTCCCCTCTCTGAGCCTCAGTTTCTTCACCTGTTAAGGGAGCAGAGGCAAAACATTGCCCCCAAGAAGGACTGATGCTGCTGTGATGTGCAGTAATTCTCTCATTTACTCAACCCTTATTTACTGAGCAGCTATTATGTAACAGGCACAGTTCTAGGTACTGGGGATGCAGCACTTCTTTATCCTCTTCTCCACTAGACTAGAAGCATCATGAAGGTAGGTACCAGCCCCCTTTTGTTCACCTTTGTATCCTAGCCTGGCCCACGTAGGTGCTTGGTAAATATCTGTGGTATGCATGCATGAATAAATGAATGAGTCTAGCAATCTGTCTCTCACTAGCCTCACAGCTTCTCAGGAGGCTCGGTGGTCCTCAAGGGCAGGGATTGGGTGTTACTTCTCTCCTGGTGCCCAGTTCCCAGCACAGTGATGACAGTCATGAAGAAATTGTACCAGTTCACACCACATGGGATGCAGGTGAGTGGGTGCAGGCAGGATACTTCTCGGTGGCCCCAGAATTAAAACAAATTAAAACACCGTGACCAGGGGATTAAAATTAACATCATCAATGAGAGGTACACGGACATCAAGTGCCCCTATATGTCACCCTGAGAAGGACACAACACACGTGGTGCTCCAGCCAGCGATGCATCACCTGAATCTAGACACAAGGAAACATCAGATAAACCCAAAACGGGAAATACTCAACTGAAAAAGAGCTGGGGGGGTGGGTGAGGAGGAGGGTACATTGACTGTGTCTTCAGAAATATCACTGTCATTTCAGAACTGTCACTGACAAAGAAAGGCCGATAAAATTTTCCAACTTACAGGAGACTAAAGAGATCTGACAACTAAATACAATATTTGATCTTAGACTGAATCAAGTAATGGAGCGAGAAAATGCCACAAAGAACATTATTGGGTCGACTGACAGAATTGAAATACAGTCGAACTGATGAAAGTATTAGTTTTCTATTGCTGCTATAACAAATTGTCACAAATTTAGTGCCTTAAACAACACAAATTTATTTAGGAGGTAGATATCTTTGGGGGGCCATTATTCCACCTACAGTGGTCAGTAACTGATAAAACGTATTATATGACTGTTAAATTTATTGAAGTTGGTAAGTATCTTGTGCCTGTGTCAGAGAATATCCTTATTCTTCAAAAACATACACTGAAGTATTTAGAGGCACAGGGTCATGAGGTACACAACCTACTCTCAAGCACTTTAGGAATAAAAAATAAGAGGGAGGGAGGAAGACAGAGAGAAGGAGAGGGAATGACAAAGCAAATGCGATTATTGATAGTAGGTGACGCTGGGGTAAAAAGATTGTGGATATTCTTTCTATTATACTTGCAACTCTTCTGTAAATTTGAAATAATGTCTAAATTGTGTGTGTGTGTGTGTGTATGTGTGTGGACGTACCAGAATCTCAATAAGTGAGGTTGCCAAAGAGCTGAGAGAAAAGCTTTCCTGTGTCTTGGTTCCATCTCACCAAGCAGATCAAGAGCTCCTCAGGAGCTCTCCATTGCAGACAGAAAACTCTATGTTCTTAACATGGCATTCAGGCTCATTTATGACCTCTAGCCTCCTTTTCTGACAATCGTATCTTCCATCTCCCAACTGTGCCTCTGTCCATACCTGGTTACTCACCATTCCTCAAAATTGTATCATAATAATTGCTCCCTCTGTTAAGCTACGAGCCTCTGGTACTAGGTACATCCCCGTGTCATTTCATTTAATCCTCACAACCACATGTCAAGTTAGGTACCAGTATTTCTTCTTACAGATAGTGAATCCGAGGTTCAGAGAGGCTAAGTGACTTGCTTAAATTCACACAGCTAGATCTGGACTTTAAATCAGGTCTGATTCCAAAGCCAGGTGCTCTCCAGCATACTGCACTGCCCACCCTCCAAGTACAGATTCGGTAAACATTTCCCAAGCTTCCACTCGGTGCTGGGCTCTGTGCCAGGCGCAGGGGTAGAAATACAATCAAACCCACCTCCAACCTTCAAGAGTGATGATCTGGCTGGACAGACAGGGCCAGGGCTGAGGTGGGGTAAGGGGTCAGTGTCAGTGGGGTGGGGTCAAGGTCAATCAGGGTTCCAGAGTCTAGCCCCCGACCCTCGGAGCTGATCCTCAGCAAGGAAGTTGTGCCTGCAACCAAGTGGTGGTGCAGGTAGGGTGAGAAATCCTTCCCCAGCCCCCAGATCTTATGAGTCAAGCTCCGCACAAGTTTCAGCCTCTTGTGGCTGACAGTTCTTGTTAGGCAAGTCTCTGCTGCCCTCTAGTGGGAGATACAGAGATGACAGGGGAAGAGGCCTCACCCGGAAGACGAGGGGAGAAATCCCAGATAATTCGGAGTCTGCTTAGCCCAGGGTCTGTGAGCTGGTTCCCAGGCTTGTGAATGGACAGGCCTGGGTTTGAGGTTCCAGTTGTGCAGGGGTCAGTCTGCCTCACAAGGAGAAATGCTCAGCTTCTCTCAGACCAAATACTGAACCCAAAAATAAATCCCGGACTGAGCCCTGCAAAGACACAGTCACAGCCTGAGCCTGTCACCTGACGCCTGACCTTGTCTATGAACTGAGTTCTGACTTTGACTAGAAACTAAACCCACCCTCAGACCCCACCAAATGCCTGCTGTCCCCCTGGCTTGCTCCCGAGGAGGCCTTCAGCAACATCGTGGCAGTCCTGGACCTCTTGAGGGCCTCTGGTCCCGGGCTCTGCTCTTTTCTCCCAGTCGGTCCCACCTCGCCTTCCCCTTCTGCCTGAGTGACTCCTGGTGGATCATCTGAACAAGCACTTGCAACACCCTGCACCCGTCCTCCCACCATGGTGGCCCAGTGAGCCACACACACACACACCATCATTTATCTGCTCATCTACCTGAGCTGGCTTCAGAAGGGCCTCCCTGCTGCGTGGAAGGCGCCTCCTGGCCCACCAGCTCAGGGCCTCCACGCTGCCCAGCCCTCTGCTCACTCTGCCAGCACTTTCTCCCATTCCCCTTTCCAGACGCTTCTACCAGTTCCTCCAGCTCACTCAGCCACACCCACTGTGCTCACCTCTCACTTCTATGGGAAGATTGAGGCATCAGGCTAAAAGCCCCTCGCATTCCCCCTCACACACCGTAAACCACTCCTACCGCCTCCCCTTCCCTCTGACAATATAAGCGTCCCTCCTCTGCCCACGTCCAACCTGTCCAGTCAGCGCCTGCACCTTCGGGGAGCTCCTGTCAGCCCCTCTCAACTGAGCATCCTTAACATCCCCCCTCAAGCTATAAACACCCTCAAGTCTCTCTCACCCTAAAAAAAGAGCCTCATTCAACCCTCCTCCCCTTGGGCTAGCACCAGTCTCCTCTTCACCCGCTTTCCCGGCCAAGCTTCCTCAGGAGTGTCTGCGCTCACAGAGGAGCTTCCTCGCCTGCACCCTGTCTGCGGCCAGACTTCATGAGCATGCTGCCAGCCTGTTCTCCCCGAGGTTCCCAAGCACGCCGCCCGTGTTGCAGTAGACTCTCTCCCATCATTCCTTGTCCCCACTGCGTTTGCAACCACCTCTCCTGGTTTTCCTCCCACCTCTCAGGCCGTTCCTCCTCAGTCTCCTTTGCAGGCTCCTCTTCCCCTGCTTGTGTGGGGTAACATGCTGGTGGTCCCCAGGCTTCTGTCCCAGGCCCCCTGCTCAGCCCCCCACCTTACTTCCCTGGGGAGATCTCAACTATTCGCACATCAGCTGGGACTCTTGCTTGTAAGGAATGGAACCCCCCTGAAGTCGGTTGAAACCAGAAAGGATTTTAAGGAGATAAAGGATCGCAAAATCCCAAGGGCAGATGGTCTCAGGATCAGACTAGACCCAGGGCCTGGAGCACTGTAGGGAGCACAGAGACCCCTTTCCCTTGGTCTGTCTGCTTTTCTTCGAACATCTGCCTAATTTTTCTCTCTTTATTTCCCAATCCACAGGACAAAATATCCCTGACACAAACAGTTCCCAAATTTACATCCCCATCCACGAGGACAGTGAGGTTCTGGGGAATCTCTGAGTCCCACTTTCGAATTCCTAGGGAAGGACCCTGATTGGTCCAGCATCAAGCACCCTCAGCAGTCTTCAGCCAATCAGCTGTGGCCAGAAGCTAAGATTTCTTAAGAACAGGACAGTCCTATGAGGATGGGTCAGGGTGAGTCCCCATTCCAAAGAATAGAGGGGCCAAGCAGATAGAGCACTAGTGTCACAGGTAATGAGTGGAACAGCTGGGGTAAAAAATGGATCTGTCCAAATTCAACGCCAGTGCTTTTTTCACCAGGATATTTCTCTCAGATACTATCTGTTCATTTGTTAATTTATTCATTCATCAATCATTTATTGGGCACTAGCTGAGGACCAGGATCTGAAGTTTCAGCTATGAACAATACAAACAAGGTCCCTTTTCTCACAAAATTCAGACAATTAGGGGGAGCTATTGATAGATCATTATGATACCATATTAGTAATATATTAATAGTATCATATTATACTTTCAGTAATAGGGAACTTACTAGTTCACAAGGAAGTCAAATTCGTTATTAGCCAATTCCAGTTAGGACAATAGACTTCCGAAGTCTGGAGAGTGGCTTAGAGACAGGCAGGTCCAACCCACTAGGTTCTTCAGGTCAACAAACGAATCAGTCTTCCAGGATGTGAATTGCCACATGAGGCCTCACAAACTTGGTGTGTTAGTTAACAGTGGCTTAAATGCAATAAGAGTTCAGTTCTCTCTTCACGTCCAAGAAGTCCAGAAGTGTATGTGAATGACTAGTAGAACCCTCCACATGGGAGGGAGTCAGGTTTCTTCTGTCCTGTGTTTCTGCCATGCTTGGTCTCCATTTCCAAGGATACCTCACGGTTCAAGGCAGCTGCTCATAGAAACTTCTATGCCCACATTCTCGTCTAAAAGGAAAAAGGAATAAAGGGAAAAGGGCACACGCAATCTCTTAAGGACATCTCACATAAGTTGCAAGCATCACTTCCACTATATCTCATTGAGCTGAATGTGGCAACATTTAGCTGCAAGGGAGACTGGAGGACGCAGTCTTTAGTCAACCCTATGTTCAACAGAAAATCCAGAGTTGTAGAGTATTGAAGACCAGCAGTCTCTACCATGGAAGTCTTTGTTTATGGCTGCCTCGCAGTCATCTCCACTACTGATCCTGATTCTGTTTGGAATTACTTACAGCAAAGCTGTGACCGTCACCCAACAGCAGTAGGGTACTGGAGCTGACTCACACAAGATCACAGGAGCCAATTATTAAATTTGGGAGCATTTTGCAAGTCAGTTGGTAAATATTGCCACTATTAAAAATTAAATTATATAAACTGACAACTAAATAAGCTATACAAAAAAACAGAGTTAATAAATACATATTCAAAATGTATTACTTCCTAATTATTTTATTATATTACTTTCTATGCTCTTGAGGTGATTTAGGTTTTCCGTTTGTGCATGGTATGAATACGCTATAATGGCACGCTACTTGCTGTATATCTCTCCCTAGCTCTGTGTTCAGGGACATCACGTTAGTAGCTTGAACATAGAGGATTTACACCACAGAAATTGGCACACACTACAAATTTAGGCTTGAGTTATTGTCCTGTTGATTGTCTAGACCAGGAATCAGGAAACTGTAGGCAAGATGCTATTTTTGTATGTTGAACTAAGAATGATTTTCACATTTTTTAAATGCTGTAAAAACATAACAAAGGAGAATATGCAACGGAGACCATATGAGGCTCTCAAAGTCTAAAAGCTTTACAATTTCACCCTTTGCAGAAAGAGTTTGCTGACCTCCGGTCTAGACATTAGAAAGAGATGGAGAAAATGCTAATTATGCATATTATTGACATGTCAGGTCTGTACCTGTTGCATCATAACCCACACAAAACTGGAGGAAATACTTTTCAAGCATTTGAAAACTATTATCTAATGCAGCAAAACTGTCACTCACACCATTGACGAACAGTACAAATATATAGCACTGAAGCTGAAAGAGTTTTAAATTTAATGACTATATTTTGTGGTTTGGGAAATATAATAGTTTTACAGTAGATCATATATAAGATTTAAGAACAATAATTTATTGGAAAAAAAGCATATTGGGATGCAACTCCATCTGTCAAATTATGGTTGAATCACGACCATCAGTTAGCTACAGATATGAGTTTGGCAAAAAATCAGTGAAAGTATTCTACAAGAACCAATTGGCTATATAGAATTTATAATACATAATATTATATATTATATTATAAATTTGGTGTTACTTATATCAGTAAAATGTATAATAAACTTATGAATGCATATGTATGCATACATTTTTAGAAAGCTGGTTGTTAAAATTTTGCCAGCACACCACGGCCCAACAGCCCTTTAAACACCCAAATACAGGAGCTCTACCCCTCATTCCACAAAAGGCCTGGTTTACCCACGTCTCCCAACACCCACCTCTTACCACGGACCTCACCTCCATTCTCTCCATTCCTTTTTCTACAACTCTTACCTTTCAGAATTTGGACCTCAGATTTGTTTTATTTTTGCGTGTACATTTTTTATCTCTGTCTTTTTGCTTTCTAGATATTTCCTCAGCTTTATCTCACAACCCCTTAATTGAGTTTTTCATTTATGTTCTCAAACATTTAACATTTAGGAGGTTTTTTTTTTTCTTCCCTGATCATTCCTTTGTATGGCATCCTGTTCTTCTTTAATGGACACAACAGCTTCTCTTGGCTCTTTGAAAATATTAATGATAAAGTATCCAATTTTTTAAAGTTTTTAATCTCCCTGCTTAGTCTCTGCTTCTGCCAAGTAGCTTTTATCTGTTTGTTTGCTTTGTTTTGTTTTGTCCCTATCTTTTCTACTGGAAGCTTTCCACGGCTTTCTGATTATCTTTTGCTGTTTTTATGTGAAGCATTACCAAAAGAACCAAGTCTCCTGAAGGAATGGGTAATTCCTAGTCTAGGACAGAGAAAGTAGTAGATGAGCCCAGACCGTCTCCTTGTGATAGGAATTGCTTGAAGAATGCTTGACACAGAGCCAGCTTGAAGGGGCTCCCAGTGGACAAACCTAGAACAAATTGAGTGGAAAAATATATATCAATAGTAACAGACTATGACCTATTGGCTGAAATAAAATCCATGAGTCCACATTGATATAATTTAATAAATAAGCACACAAGGAGGAGGTGTTTTGAGAGGCTCCAGCTAAATTGGGGTTCCAGTACCAAAGTGGCTAGCGACTCTGCCCTGTGGGAAATGAAGGGGAGCCAGACAAGGGTGTTTACAATGTGCCTTTCACAGGATACTCCTTCTACCTGTCAGGTGGCCTAATGTCTAGTTGTCCAACCCATGACCAGGAGGTCTCTCTCACGGGAAACGTGTTCATACTGGCAGACACCCTTGTGGTTCTTGTCTGACCCTTGTCCAACTTATGCCTGCCTGACCATCACTCAGCACTGGGAGCCCAACCTTGGGTTCTTCTGGCATCCTAGGGAAACCTGGCCAGGGGCAGGCCCTGATTCTTCAGGTGGAGGCACAAATTCAATACACCACTGCAATAGGAAGCAACTTCAGTGATTTAGTCCTTACAGATTGGGCAGGGAAGGAGCCATGAGTCAGGAGGGCGGCCCGCTGTCCCCAGATCACCCAAGGCAAGAATGAAGAGTCAGGCAGAGAGAGAGAAATGTGTGTGGTATTTATAGCAGTATATATGAGGAAACAGGGTGAGGGCCACTTTAAGTTCACAGGTAAATGCCTGAATGGTCCATTTAAAGGAAGCAGCAGGAAAGTGGGGAGACTAGTCTGCTAGGTGGAGAGAAGCCTCTAAGTTCTTGTCTCTCAAAACCAGCTTGAGCCATTTGGGTATGATGTAGAGCTGGAAACTGTGTCAAGGGTGACTGAGTGCCCTGCTTCTGATATGAGAAAGTTACACTTGTATTCAAAGTGGATGTGGAAATACCATAAAATTATAAGAATTCACTAAAATCTATCCCTTGGTGTCTTGGGATTATATGTTAAGTGTAAGGCAGTTGTATAATAGTTGCATACTGAAGCTCTATTGACTGTAAGGGAAAGAGTGGTGGTGATGGTGTTCAAAGATGCCAGTGAGAGATTGTGGTGGAAGGTTGAAGGGGTGGCAGTAGGAAAAAACATCAGGGAGGAGGTAATCCTCTCCCCAGAGTGTCAGGGGACTGATTGACATGGGGCTGGTGCCTCCTGGGAAAGCAATAATCTCTATTAATATTAGTATCCTATATTAGAGTTCCCTTTAGGTATGGAAATGTGAGAGTATATCTTTGAACAAAGAGCAAGAAGTATACAAAGATGATGGGCTCTGTAGACAGGGAGTTCAGGAAGAAAAGCAGAATGTCCTGTGTCCATTTGCATCTTAGGAGAGGCAGCCCGTGGGCATTGCTGGATGGAGGTTTAGTGTAAAGGGTGAAGTCACCTGTGGCACAGGGGTGAAGTCATCTCTAATGTCAAGGTCTTGGGTTGGGGTGATGTCATCTGAAACGATGTCATCTCCGGTGGTAAGATTTTGAGCCAGGGCAATGTCATCTAGAGTGTAGGGCTGGGGTGCTCTTTTCAAGTGGATGCCCACTTGAGTTGGGCCTTAGCATTTGTCATATTTGGTTGAAATAGTCATCTACTGAAGTGTTTGGGCTTCTGGATTGTAAAGCAATGAAAGCACCAAACCCGTAGTAATAAGACCAAAAATCAACAGAATAGTGTGCAGCGGCCCCTGACTGTGTTTGTTTGGGTGGAAGTTTAAGTTTGAATGGGTCCCCTATAAGATGAGCAGCTGCCTGGCCTGTGGGACAATCTGCAGTTAATGAGTCCCAGGAGTATGTGTGCTCTTAGTCTGGGCTCCAACCCTTGTGCAATGGGGGCGAGATAAAAAATGTATTTAAAAATATGTTAAGGCCTAGGGCTAACTAGAGAAATTTAGGAGCTTATTTGTTGTATTAGAATTTGAAAACCAGTTGTTTGAGGACATCATTATGTCTTTCAGTTAAAGTGAGTATTTGGGATCTCTCAGGGACATGAATTTTGCATTGAATGCCTCTCCCAAGAGCCCAGCCTGGTGTACTCTAAAGAAGTGAAATGTGTGCCTTGGTTGCTGTTGGTAATGTCTACAACTCTGGAGGGAATAAGGAGTGCCCCAAGGCCTTACATGATGGCCTCAGTATATGTGGAGCTGTGTGATTTTGGTTTGCACTTTGGGTTTCTGTGAGGCAAGACATTCTCAGAGTTGTTTGGTTTTGTTGTTTTTTATCTTGATGGGGACAATTTTTAGCCTAACAGTTTATAATAAATGTGAAGATGGGGTCATTTTTTGATGAGAGTATCTAGTGCTAAGATGACTGCCTGAAGTTTGGCTAAGTGTGTTATCTCTTGGGACCCGTCTTTTATCAGGGACATCCTGGCCAAGGGATGGGAAGCAAGGACTCTCCACTGAGCTCCACCACATATTATTGTTAGCATTGCCATTCACATAGTCTACAAACTCCCCTTACTCTTCACTCGGTGAGTCCCAAGGGGCTTTCCAGGTAGTCAAGGGGCCTGGAGGAGGGGTGGCCTCCTCTAGCACTCTGGCATCTGTCAAAGGACTGAGGACAGGGAAAGCCACCCCCTCTTGCATGTGGGATATATCAGAGGGCCCCAGTTTGTCTCCACTCTGTCTTAGGGAAGACTTAAGTAGCCATGCCAAGCCTGTGGGTGCCATTTCCATGACCCAAAGCATAATGGGCATCTAAGTATGGAGGGTAACAAGCTCAGGGTCGGTGAGAGCCTCTGTTTCCAAGAGATCCCAGTAGGTAGCCAGTCATTTGTTGTTTTAATAATGTCTAGCACGAGGCCAAGATGGATGATATCTTGCATCAGAAGCCCTGGGGCAACTAATGGCCATCATAAGTGGTACAGACTCCAAGTGGAATTATAAAAAGTTGCCAAAGTCTCTATAGGGACTAGTTTTTGAGGGTACTCACAGGAGTGCCTGTTGATTTTAATTTGGAAGTAAAATTTATAAATGAGAATATATTGCCACCAGAACTCAAAAAGTGCTCCAAGATATACTGGACTTAAATATTCTTAATGTGTGTATCAAATGAATCTCCTTGAAGGAGGATGTCCTCAGTGTAACATTGTACCTGTGCTTCTGGAGAAGCTGGATGTCGTTAAGATCTTGTCTGCAAAGATTATGTATGATGACAAAGCTGTCCCCCATGGGTAGTCTGGAAAGGTGTATTGTGTACCTTCAGAAGTGGTGTCAAACTGCAACTGAGAGACTCTTGAAACAGGCACTAAATAGAGCATGTAGGCAAATCTGTAAGAGCAAAATATATACCGGTTGTTGATTGATTTAAATTAGCAACTTTAATAATATTATGTATGGGGTATAGGGGCCTTGATGGATGGGACCACAACATTAAGGTTGTAGTAATAAAACATCCTTTGGGGACAGAGAAATATTGGGCTGTTAAATGGAGACATGGTGGATATAACCACTCCTTTATTAATTAGGCTCTATGTAATAAATTGTAATATTTGACTTTAACTTACATTAGGTCATATCAACTAACTTAACTGGGGATTCACAGAGTCCCATTTTATCAAGCCAATTTGTAAATGCCAAAAACTTACTTTAATTATGATTTATTACTTACTGTATCAGAGCATCTATGTCCAACATAGACTATTTTACAGCCATGGATGTATGACTATGGGAAATATAGGCAAGGCTATGGTTAAAGTGAGGCATATTTATTTTTTCTATTTTGTGTTTAGTTACTGTCTCAAGATTATAGGGGCAGAATGTTTAAATTTAGTGTGATCCCCAACTATAACTATAATTTGAGCCCCAATATTAATCAAGTCCATGAATTTTGGTTAATTAGTGCATTTACCAAAAGTTAAAATAGAACTTATGTTGTAGAGGCACAAAAGCCAATCAGTGTTGATTTTCTCTTTATGTAAATTCTTTAGTATATAAATTAGTATATGAATTTTAAATATCTAATTGAATCAAATTATGGAAAATACATAATATATACAATTTGTTTATTATAAACTGTGAGAATTAAAAATAAAATCCTAAGCTCCCCAATCCCCCAACTGACTAAATAGACCCCCTCTTGGGCAAGGGGGACCCCAGAGAAACCTTAAAAACTGAGTTCCTGGGCCGGGTGCGGTGGCTCACGCCTGTAATCCTAGCACTCTGGGAGGCCGAGGCGGGCGGATTGCTCAAGGTCAGGAGTTTGAAACCAGCCTGAGCAAGAGCGAGACCCTGTCTCTACTAAAAATAGAAAGAAATTAATTGGCCAACTAA
>CAUYRT010052721.1:0-16743 GCA_963574885.1 Lepilemur ruficaudatus
ACTCTTTGGCCACAATATTCAAGTGGAACTAATTTCATTCTCAGCTCCAGGAGTGGTCATGTGACAGAAGCCTGGCCAGTTGGAGCTGTGCATCTCTGTGGGTACAGTGATTGATTTAGGGATGGGCCTATGTCTTTGTCCGTTAGGGCTGCTATCACAAAATACCATAAACGTAAGCAACAGAAATCTATTTTCTCACAGTTCTGGAGGCTGGAAGTCTGAGATCAGGGTGCCAGCATGGGCAGGTTCTGGTGAGGGCTCTCTTTTTGGCTTATAGATAGCTGCCTTCTTGCTGTGTCCTCACATGGGAGACAGGAAGAGTGACGAGGAGAAGGAGAAGGAGAGAGAGTTTGAGAGAGTGACAGAGGCTGACACAGAGAGAGAGAGGTTGAGAGAGAAAGCTCTCTAGTGTCTCTTCTCATAAGGGCACTAATCCCATCATAAGGGCCTCACCCTCATGACCTTATCTGAACCTAACTACCTCCCAAAGGCCCCATCTCCGAATACCATCCCTCTGGGGGTTAGGGCTTCAACATATGAGTTTTGGGGAGACACACAGTCCAGTCCATAGTACAGAGTTAATCCTGAATTCTTGTGGGTGCAGTTACCGATTAAAAGAGAGCCCGATTAAAAGGGGCACGGTGGCTCACGCCTGTAATCCTAGCACTCTGGGAGGCCAAGGCAGGTGGATTGCTCAAGGTCAGGAGTTCGAAACCAGCCTGAGCAAGAGTGAGACCCCTCTACCATAAATAGAAAGAAATTAATTGGTCAACTAAAAATATATAGAAAAAATTAGCTAGGCATGGTGGCGCATGCCTGTAGTCCCAGCTACTTGGGAGGCTGAGGCAGGAGGATCATTTAAGCCCAGGAGTTTGAGGTTGCTGTGAGCTAGGCTGACGCCACGGCACTCACTCTAGCCTGGGCAACAGAGCGAGACTTTGTCTCAAAAAAAAAAAAAAAAAAAAGAAAGAGAGCCCCGATTATAGTAGATTCAGCAGTGTCTGAATCTAGATGACCTTTAAGCTTTGCATTAGGTGAGTCAATAAATTCTCCTTTTTGCCAGTTTCAATGGAACTCTACCACTTACAACTAAAAGATTCTTGAGTAATATGATCCCCAAACTCACAGAGCACTTGCTCTCCCAAGGCTGCACTTGCTGGTGACCTGGGTGCGTGTGTGATGCCTGCAGGAGGTGCTTGCGCTTCAGCACCAGCATCACCCAAGGACCTGGTAGGACCTGCATTGCTGGGTGTCACCCCCAGAGTTTCTCATTCTGTAGCTCTGAGGCACAACTGGAGAATTTGTATTTCTAAGTTCCCAAGTGATGCTGATGCTGTTGGTCTGGGAATCACATTTTGAGAACCACTGGTGCCATGGAAGCCCCTGACTCCTGAAATGAAGACACCTGGAATCTTAGTGATCCACGCTTGATACAAGTGGGAGGGTGGAACTTGAGTGGAAAGGAACCATTCTGGAATGTTCCAGGAGTCTATGGGAAGTTTAATCCCCACTCTTAGCTCCCAAAGGGAAGGTATTACACTCCCAGAGCAGACTTTATTAGATAACCTGAAAAATGTCTGTCTTGCCTCCCTGCCAGGATTTTCTATTGCACTCAGAAAAAATCCCAGTGTCTTACAAGGTCCTGCATGATCTGGCTTTTCTGGAGAAAGAGAAGAGACCAGAATCCTTCATTTCTTTGACTCTCCTCTCATGTGCTACTTCTGTAGCTATAGGACTCACACATGCTAGAACTTTCTGGCCTGTTCTGATAGCAAATTTTCTGTCTGTTGTCCTCAGTTCTCTAAATGTCTAGGAAATTCCTATTCTATGGCATCTGAACTAAACTATATCTCTCAGATGGCTTTGGAGCCCAAGAATAGTTCTTAGACTCCGGCATATGGTACTCAAATATCTGGACTGGGAATTGTGACTACTAGATCATGGTGGCCACAAACAGTGACCCATGGATGGCTCTAGGAGGAGTCACAAAGCAGTGTATACCAAGGGGCAAGGCAGGTGCCTCAACTGCCCCCAGGAATCAGGGAAGAAGCTGTTCACCATCTAGCAAGGCAATAGGTAAACTCAACTACAAGAAATGTAGTGAAAGGTGTTTTGCATATAGTGCAAAATAATTATATAATCCTGATCCCAACATCACTGTTATTAACCCTCTTTTATAGGAGGGGAAGGTGAGGCTTAGTGACATCAGATAATTTGCCTGTGGCTACACCTGGTTGCTTGAATAATGGTTTCCCAAAGATATCAGGTCCTAATCCCTGCAGCTTGGAAATGTTACCTTCATTGAAATCAAGGCCTTTGCAGATGCGATTAAGTTAAGGATCTCGGGGAGATTGTCCTGCATTTTCAGGGTCATCCCTAAATGCAATTCTGTGTACTTGTGAGGGAAGCAGAGGAAGATTTGTCACCCCTCCCCAGCCTGCCCAGAACAGAAGGTGATGTGACCCCGGAGCTGAGAGATTTGAAGATGCTGACCTTGAAAATGAGAGTGATGTGGCCACAAGACAAGGAATGATAACAGCCACTAAAAGCTGGAAGAGCCAAGACAGATTCACCCCTAGAGCCTCTGGAGGGTGTACGGCTCTGCTAATACCTTGGTTTTGCCCCAGTGGTACTGATTTCAGACTTCTGGCCTCCAGAACTGTGAGAAATAAATTTCTGTTGTTTTAAGCCCCCATGTTTGTGGTGATTTTGTACAACAGCCTTAGGAAACTAATACACATACATCCAGAAATATGCCCACGTCTGTCTGGCTCCAATGGCTCTGCTGTGGAGCCACAGCAAGAGAAAACAAGTGCTAATGCCCATGGCCTCACTGATGGAGCTGGAGTGGACGTGAGAACCCACATAGGACCATTATTTGGCTTGGGAACATGGTGTGCTTTTGTAAAATTATGACTATTGCCTTTGCTACATGTGGTAGCTTGAAAAATGCTCCTCGGTTCAGGGCTTCTGAATAACCAAGCCTGGGCGCACAGTGGCTAGATACTGAGGCAGGGTAGTGGGCAGGGACAGCCCAGGATGAGGGCTGTGCCACAGACGACTCTCAGAGGGGACAGTCCTGTTGATGTGAAAGCAATATTGTCCAACAGGCTAACAGAGTCTAAGTAGTAGCAGAGGCTGTTGAGTTAGCTTGCCGCTCTGCTGTGGATTGAGCCAGCGGGAACATAGCAAGCCCAAATGGGTTGAGACCATTTATTACTTACATAGACAGCAAATGCAAGATCAGCAATGGTGTCAGCTCCCCACGTCCCTTGACCACAGGATGTCACTGAAACAGGAGGGCCTGCATGACACGCAACAGGAGTGATGGAGCACTTGTTGCTAAGGAGCTAATTTTGCGCAGGAGCTAAGCAGTGTTATAGCCTGCAGCTGTGCCCTAAGGGGAGGAGGGCAACACGGAAGGCCCCACCTCATCAGGACCAGCCGGGCAGATGAGAAATGGCCCGTGACAGCCTCCCTGCAGATAGGGAGGTGGGTGAGAAATGGCCTCGTGGCAGCTCCTCCCAAGCCTGCCTGACTTCTCAGGATCGTGGGTTGTTCCACCAAGGCTAAGGGCAGCAGTGGTTAAGCCTGGCCATGTGGCCCAGGTAGAAAAGTGCATGGTTGTCGGGGTACCAGTGCAGAGCAGTTCACCTACAACTGTGAACCCCTCACAGGGAGGAAGCAACACAAGGGACCCTGTGAGAGTTTCCAGGGTGAGATGGGCGGTACAGTGGGAAGAGCTATGGGCAGGGTGACAGGAGCCCTGGGTTCTAGGGCTGGCCCTGCCAATGGAATTTGGGCCATGGGATTTGGGCAGGTCCCTTTCCTTCCCTGGGATTCTGTGAAGAGAAGGGCTTTTTCTAGATGATCTGCAAGGGCCACCCAACACTGCAGTGATCTTTGACCCTAGAACAGGGCCTGATGCTTGTAGAGGCTGCACCTTGGGTTGCTGAATGTAGTATTTAACAGCAGGGAGTGGGCGGCGGAGGGGCTGGGGGTGGTCTGCATGGGGGAGGCCTCCCTGTTGGCTGTGTTGAGATGGGGCCAACAGAGGCATTGGCTGGATGTGCTCAGTCCTCTTAAAAGCCCCCTGGTGCCCAAGAGGCTCTTGGGAAGTGCTTGGAGATATTTCCCAGCCACTCCAGACCACTGTCAATTGCTGAGGAGCCAAAGTCTATTCCAGGGTTAATATCCAAACTCACTGTGAAAGGCACCGATTCCGGAAAGTCAACAGTCCTCTTCGACAGTTGCTCAGAAGGAGCCGTGTTGGCGGCTCTGTGGCTCCCGCTAAGTCTGACAGCACCCATCTGTCCTTCAGCCACCTTTCCTCAGGTGAGCAGCAGGGAAGTCTGTAGTATGTGTATGAAATGTAAGCCCAGGGCTCCCCTCCGTGCATAAAATTCCCTCATTCTGAGAGGCAAGGGATGGGGCCCGGGTGGGTACCTGGGGAGGAAACAGACTTCTGCATCCCACCCGATGCCCATCATGAAAATTGCCCACTCTCTTTACTAATTAATATATAAAATGCACAATCTCAACTGCACTGGTCGGTGAGTTTTGAAAAATGTGTACACTGTTGTAACTAAGACCCCAAACAAGATCTAGAGTATTGCAAATGGAGGGGGGCAATGAATGCCACCCCCAAATATGCCGCTTTGTGCTTTCTGCAATAAAGATGATTTTGAGCTAAAACCACTTGAAAAATACTGGTACAACAAGAGCGGTCTAACCTCCTGTTTTCTTCCTGAAAGCAGGAGATAAAATGCCCATGTAAAAGATATTCTTCCTATACCAGGAGGAAAGAAGCATTCTTATCACCAAAGACAGGCAGAGTAGAGGCAAAGAGAATTCCTACAATCCTTCCTTTCGTCTCTCCACATAGTTTACTTACTTTTCCACAATGGCCTTTCTTTGTTCAACTTAATTGACATAAGCACTTAGCTTCTGCCACTTCTCTTAATTTTCATTTCCGTATGGAGACTCCTACGCCACACAAACTTATATTAAATGTGTATGCTTTTCCCCTGTCGGTCTGTTTTATGTGAATTTAATTCTCAGGCCCAGCCAAAGACTCTAAGAGGGGAGAGGTAAAGTTTTGCTTCCCCTACACCGTCACCCTAGAATGTTCCCTATTGTCTTTTTCCAGCCAACCACCTCCTCAAGAGGCACTCGCTGTTCTGATTTCTATCCCTGTGGATTAGTTCTAGAACAGCACTGCCCAATAGAACTTTATGCAACGATGGAAATGTTCCAGATCTGCTCTATCCAGTACAGTATCCACTGGCCCCATGTACCTATTAAGCACTTGAAATGCGGCTAGTGCAACTGAAGAAATCAAATTTTTGTTCCATTTAATTTTAATTATTTAAATTTAGATGTCACAAGTGGCTAGTAGCTACCATATTGGACAGCTCTGTCTACCTTCTTTGTTTCAACCTAATGGTTTTAAGATTAATTCACACTGTTGTGTGCCTTATTAGCTAGTTTTTTGCTTCTGGGTAAGGGCTTTAAAATTTTTAGGTTTATTTTTAATTGAGGTAAAATATACATAATATAAAATGGACCATGGTACAGTTCAGTGGCATTAAGTACATTCACATTGTTGTACAACCGTCACCACAATGCATCTCCAGGACCTTTTCATCTCCCCCAACTGAAACTCTGTACCCGTCAAACAATGACTCCCCATCCCCTGCCCCAGCCCTTGGCAATCATATTTCTCCCTACCTTCTATCGCTGAGTTTTTCACTACAGAGTTAGTTTTTTTAAAGCTCAGTAGTATTCTTCTTTCTCTGTCCATCTCATTCTTCTTTGTGTTTGAGTGGGGTCTTTGAAGGTTAAATGTGCACCTGACACAATTCATCTGCATGCCTCGGTCTCTGCATCTTCCCTTGGACCAAATGTGGCTTTAACGACAGAGCCAGGCCTTCTATTTCTCTGAATCCCATGCTCCGGATCCCCTACCATGAAGTTGGTACAGAAAAGTGCCTGCTCATTATGAGTTTTTGGCATCTGATGGGGAAGCTGGATAAGGCCCCAGCATTTGCTGAATCTCACGAGGTATCGGAGTCCCAGGCATGCTGTCTGCACCATGTCAGCAGATCCTCCAACAGCCTGGGAGCTTCTTAACCCCAGCTCCTTAGTACAGAACTGGGCCATGACTTACACAGCTCCTTCTCTGTTATTCTCAGGCCAATTCCTCCCAATGGCCAGGCCCTAAAATGAGCCATGCCCAGAAATCATGACAAGGAAGGTAGGAGAAGGGGCGTTATCCAGCGTAGAGGACTCAATAACGAAATGGCTAAGAGATGATTAAGGTGGGCTAAACAACCATAAGAAATAGACTCATCATGTTAACACTGGAACTTACCAGAAGCTTTTGTGGTCTTTCATGGAACATTCCAGGGCAAATGCTCCAGCAGAGGTAGGTGGGGAACTCCGCTCCATGTAGCCATGCAGGGGCGCAGGCTGACCTTGAGTCTGCCATCTTCACACGTGGCTGCCAAGGTCACCGTATTGTTGTCACTCCAGCTCAGAGGGAGGAGGAGAGAACATGGAGGAGGGGGAATGGGAGGCTTTCACTTCCACAGGACAGAATTTAGTCACATGGCCACACCCAACTGCACGGGAGGCTGGGAAGCATGCGGGGCAAGGGGACAGAAATGAATTTTGGTGGTCAGTTATTGGCCTGTTACACCAGGTGTGTGTGGGATCTTCTTCACTAGTAACACTTTTGACAGGAACTTCAAAGATCTGCAAAGGATCTTCACCTTTAAACCTTGCTTCCTGAGTTGAAGGCAACGACACACACACAAACACACACACACACACACACACACACACACACACACAGGAAGCACACAGACGCTGTCAGCTATCACTGTTCTTAGTTGACTCCCTGGTTATAACTCAATGTTTGCTAAGAAATTTCATAAGTTGGCTCCCTATCTAGATTCATCCACTGGGAGAGATTGCCTTAACCAGGGAACAGGAGTGTGGTTTGCTAGATAGTTAGGTTTTGTGCTCAATGCTGCCATCTGTCAAATTCCTCCCTTCTTCTTCCTTACTAACAGAACCAGCATTTGTGCAGAGCAGTGAAGCACTTGTGAAACACCCACTTGCCACTCTCCCTGCCCCCCCACCCTGTGCAGACTCCTTTGCAGCTAGGGGCTGCCCTGTCAACAGCTCTGGCTGATGAGATGGAAGCAGAAGTCTCCTGGCTAGGGCTTCTGGGGATGCCATTGTATTCCTGCTAAGAGAAGAATAGATTTGGCTGGCATTCTGCTCAATCTTTCCCCTTTTGCCCTTCTGTCTACCCAGGGTACAGTCACTTTGGAGTGCAGCAATCCTTCACAACCCAGCTCTCGGTGCCCTCTACTGAGAAGCCCTCTCTGTTTTCTCTGCCCCACCCCTCACCACCTGTCCCAGTCACCCTCCAGCCTCTGTCCCTGGCCTGCCTCTCTCACAGCAGTAGAGCCTCATGGTCAAGGGCTGTGGCTTTGTATTCAGGCAGTCGGGGATTCAAAGGTGGTTCTGCCTTTTAGTCCCCCCACCCCACTAAGCCTCAGTGTCATCTTCCTTTAAATGGGATAATCATGGTACCTTTGGGTTATTTTTAAACTAAGGTGAGGCATACTCAGGGCCTGGCACAAAGTTAGTGTTCAAACAATGGCAGCTGCTGTCATTATTAGTAGCAGCTGAAGGCCTCATCTGGGCCTCGAGGGTCTCAGGTGCTCAATATGGAGGGTAACTGGCCCTTAATAAAACTCCTGGTCCAGCTGAGGCAGTGGTGGGAGGAGGGGCTAGGGGACATTCCGTTCACACCTGTTCCCCCGCCCCCGATGCACCATTTTCACTGCCTTAGCACCTGCGCAGGAAGAACTTGAAGCTACAGGTGCCTTTTAGAAGGCTGCCACCCTGTGGCTGACTGAGAACTTGCTTTGGGAGGGAGGGACCGCAGTGACCAAGCGCATATACATGTCTTTCATCGTTAGATAAGGAGGTCTGATCTCCATTTCACAGATTCACTCAACCGGTTATTTGCCGAGGACTACTGAGTCAGGCACTGTGCCAAGTGCGCAGGATACAAGAAAGAAGAACACAGACATCCCAGCCCTTGTGGAGTTCACAATCTAGCAGAGGGACCGAGGAAACCACCACGTACATGGAGAGTATATGATTTATCAGGGGGAGTAGGCGAGAAGGGGCTCTGCAGGTCTTAGACATTTCCAGGGCTAATGGGAAGCTCCTGGGGGCTGTAGAGGGAGGGTGTGATGGGCAAAAGGAGCCCTCTGCCTGGGTGGGCCTAGGGCAAAAGCCAGGGGACTGGTGAGGAGGTTACCGCAGTTAGAGGTGTGAGTGGTGCTCGGGGCTGGCCAGGGAGATTGCGGGGGAGGGATGACAGGGGTCGCCTAGATGGACTGGACGTGGCATGAGGGAGGAGGCCACTGAAACAGAGAGGCACAGTCACACAGCACAGGAGCTGGCTCAGACTGGGACCCAAGACAGATGCTCTAAGTCAAGGATGTGTTTTCTACTCTCTTCCCTGTCCTGGCCTGAGAAGAGAGTGTGGCCTGGAAGAAGGGGGATGGGGGACCCAGCCACAGACCCTAAGACACAGGAGCCAGACCCATTTTTTTTAAAAGAAGGGTCTTTTATTTGGGCCTGGGAAGGAGTCCCAAGTCAGCAGTTCCCTCTGAAGTGCGGGTGGTCAGGAGAGGAGCAGCAGCAGGGAACGCACATTTCTGCACCAGCTGCTTCCCTTCAGTGAGCTCCAAGTCTCCTTTAAGTTCCTGGCAGGGAAGGGCATGCTTTGTTCTGTTGGTGGGTATGAACAGGTCGCTGCCCCTCGGGAAGGCACTTTGGCAACACCATCCAAAACTACAAAGATGTGCCCCACAAGCCTGCTTCCTCCCATGGCCATCTGCTGAGGAAGCAACGAGATCTGCAGAATCTGTGGTTAACAAGACCAAACAAACAACTCACGTCACATAGTAGAGACTAGTTTGTTTTTGAGTCAGGGTTTCGCTCTGTTGCCCACGTCGGAGTGCAGTGGCCTGATCATAGCTCACTGCAGCCTCCAACTCCTGCCTCAGCCTCCTGAGTACTTGAGACCACAGGCATGCACCACCAGGACTGGCTAATGTGTTTTATTTCTTGTAGAGATGGGGGTCTTGCTATGTTGCCCAGGCTGGTATCAAACTGGACTCTAGTGATTCTTCCTCCTCAGCCTTCCAAAGCCTTGGGATTACAGGCATAAGCCACCATGCCGGGCCCAGTAGAGACTAGTTTAAACTGCACTTGTCAGAAAGGGCATTATGACAGTTAACTTGCCTTTTTCACTGTGATGAATTTTAGTTGTCTTTCCATCAGGGTATGTCCCATGCATTGGCCCTACCCATTTAGTGCCAGGAGGTTCCTTTACTTGCCAACCAATTTTTGGGGTGATGCAAAATGTCCCTGTTGAGAACAACTGCCTTGAATTCAGAAGCTCCAGAACCAGTGGCTGTTTTTTTTTAAAAAAACCTGTTAAAGCCTATGGAGCCAGATCAGTGTGATCCCTGGCTCTATGGCCCAGTCACAGCTGGCCCAAGGTCAGAGAGACTGTCTGCACTGTGGTGGCTGCACCAATAGGGCAGCAGTTACATCACCTGCCTCACTCCCCAGAGCTCCTACGGGCTCTTTGCAAATGGTTCCAGATGATGCAGGTTGTAAGTGGGTGTTTTTATGATTTCTTCTGGTGTGTACTAATTAATGTACACAGAAACCCTGAGAATGGGGTGGGAGGGGCCTGGTGGTTGGGGATGGAGTGTATGGGCTGTTGTTCAGAGCATGGGTTTTGGAAGCTGACAGGCAGCACCTTACTTTCCAGCTGTGTGACCTGGGCTCTAGGATTTGCACTGTAAAGTGGGGACACAGTGATGCACTGCAATACTTCTGAGGGCTGCTGTTAAATTTCCTTCGAAGCAACCCAACAGAAAATGCAAAATTCCATTGTCCTCATTCTGGTTTTTAATGGTCAAGGTGACAATAGTTTACAGTTTTTCCAGACCCATATGTAGTTTCCACAGTAACCTCCACCTGTTGGAGGAAGCACCATGGCAGATGCTGTGGCCTCAGCGGGCCCCTGCCACCTTGGGATGGAAAGCACCAAGCCAAGTCCCTTTCTCAGGATTGGTCATGGTTGAAACCACACACCCTTCTGCAGTGCTGGGCCCATGCAGTGTTGGTTCTTGGCTCGCTGCAGGGGCTGAAGCAGGAAAGAGAAAGTAACTGATGCCTGCATGGAAAGAGGATCCAGGCATGTTACGATTCCAAAGCAGGAGACTGAGTCAGCGTTGGTTCTAAGTCTGGCTCACTTAATAGGGAGGTGGTAAGGGTTCCATTCAAGAGCCCAATGGTCCTCCCCTCACAAACTTGCACAGGAAGCAAACTTAGTGGGTAGAGGGTCTTTAGCAGGCTGGGCAGAGCACAACTGAGAAGCAGAACCTGCTAACCAAAGCCCTGTGCTGACATTACACTCACCCTCAAAATGTACTCAGCAGCAGCCTCCTGTGAATATCAACAGTGAAAGGTGCATGTAGCACAGGAAACCCGGCTCTCCTTCCACAGTTGATTGGCCACACTCCAGTGAACAGCACAGAGGCATTTTGACTCAGTTTATCTTCTAGGCCAAGATACTCTAATTCTAAACTCATTTGGGTTGGCATGAGCAGCATCCTAGTGGAAAAAACACCCCATCTACCTCCTGGGTACAGACTTCCACACACGCGTGGAGTAAATAAAGCCATGAGAGCAGCTGAGAACCCCAGCAGATGAGCAGCCTGTATGGTGAGGAGGAAAGGGCAGGCGCAGGCCAGTGTAATAGAATCTCAACTGGTGAAGCCCTCGCGAGATTGGATTTACCAGGAGTTGAGTGAAGGCAGCACAGGGAAGTATTTCTTTTCACCTGGATGGGTGGTGTGAATCTAGGTCCGACCTCATACTTCAGGGAACGCTGGCTGCTGCCCAGGTTTATTTGGCAAGTGATACATTCTTGTGGGAGCACGTGGCTGCAAAGCCTCTTCTGCAGTCCCCCTCCTTTGGTATAAAGGGGGAAATCCTCCAGTAGTCTTTGGGGCTGGCAGGTGGGACACACTAGTGGATTAGAGTTGTGTGTTACAAGCGATTTTTATGGACGATGGAAGGAAATTTCCTCCCATGGGCCAAGATAAATGATTTTAAAGCAACCAAAGCCTGCTTCAGTGGGAGAGTTTCCGTACAACATGCTGGTGATATTCCTTCAATTTTTTTCGTTGTTTTTATTTTTTTTCATTAAAGTCCATTGATCATCACAAAAACCCAGGAAATGCAACTAAGGAGAAAACAAATGTCCAACCAAGACCTAAGAACCCAGAGCTACGGAGACGTGGCACTGGACTGCTGGGTGTGCACAAGGGGCAGGGGAGGCGATCCCCACGGGGCATGGCTGCTGACCGTGGGAGACACACACAGGAGGGAGGCCAGGCAGCCAGCCAGGTGGTTATGTTAACCGCTGCACGATGACAGCATTGAGCAGGTTAGCTTCCTTCAGGGTCTGGTTCTCGTCAGCTAGCTCTTTGTTCGGGAAGGTAGTCATGAGGACAAAGCTGGTGGCGGCCATGGCCGGCCGGGCATCCACAATGAAGAGTCGGATGTCGCTGATCCTGTGGGAGTAGGAAGATGGGGAGCGGTCAGCAGTGCCCTTCTCTGCTGTCCACACCCGCTGTCCTGTGGAAGGCTCCACACCTCCTGAGTCCCTCCCCCGCTTCCCCACAGAGCTGCCAAAGCTACTTGGAAGTACGTGGGACCATGTCTCTCCCCTGCCGAAAGCCCTTCATTATTGCTCCTGTTTTACCTGGGATAAATACCAACACCTCACTGTGGTCCCAAGGCCTCTTTCCTCCTGTCTTCTCCCCTTTTGAGCTCATCCCCAGCTCACTCCCTTCCCACATTTGGGTTCTTCTCTACAGAGGCTCTGCCTGCTACCCTTCCCATGATCCTGATCATGGCTTGGCTCAAATGCCACCTCCTGAGGCCAGCCCTCCTCAGCTCCTGGCCTCTGTACCCCGACCTTCCTCCCACAGTACTGATCAAGGTTGTGAGTAAACACTTCTGGGATGATCCAATTACTGTCGTCTCCTGCAGCCCATGAATTCTGCAAGGGCAGAAAATGTGTCTCTCATATATCACAGGAGTCACTCAGACTGTTTGTCAGAAAAATTAGTGAAGGTCCACAACTCCTCAGTGCCAGGAATCCCTTTTGCAGACACTGCTTGTCTCCTGAACCAGGTAATTGTATGAAGATGAAATCACCTGAAAACAAAGCCTCCTTCCCTAGAGCACTTAAAACAGAAATTTTCTTCTGCCCCCAACCCCTAAAATCTATGCAAATCTACATTTAAGGGCCCGGACGTGCAAGGTACAGCCTGAGACTGTAAGCAAACCCAGCTAAGCCCTCTGCACAGGCTGCCCACCCTGAGACTGGGCAGCACTGTGCTGGGGTTAACAGCTTAGATCAGTGGGATGTGTCATGCATTTAAATACCAAGCACCTGAGTGTAACGAAGGGTCCTAATGAAAAAGGGTTGAACAAGCCTCCAGATGCTCCTGGCTCACACCTAGGGCTTGTTTATCCCACAGGTGAAAACAGTCAGTACTCAAGGATTGTCAAACCATCCATTGGCCCCACATGTTCTAGAGAAAGACATTGCCAAATGTATTTATGGGCAACAGTTCTTCAGTGCCTCCCCACCTAGTCTCTTCATTTTGCCGTGCCTTGGTTTCCCCATCTTTAAAATGAGGGAGGCAGCGCTTGCCCTGATCCAGCCCAGATGGTCTGAGACAGTAGAGCAGGCATTCCCAGAATTCTCAACGGCCAGACCTAGGAGAGACCTTGCTGGCCTGGTGGTTCTCAGAGACCACTCGGGGGAAGGGAGGTAGAGGAAGTAGGTGAGCGGGATGCTGGCACTGCAGCCTCTCCCCTCTATCAACCACGGCAGGTCTAATTTTCTCTCTTCTATACTTGGGCTTTAGCATGACACTTCCTTTGAACAGAGTGGCGTGGCTAAAGAGCCCCAAGGAATGCAATCCCCTGATTTTACAGATGAGGAATGAGGCCCATAGGAGGGAAGTGAGAGGCGCTGGCCACAATGAGGAAGAGTGGGGGCCAGAACCTAAGGCTTCAGACTTGCAGTCCGTCCCTCCCCTCCGCCTCCTTCAGGGACAGCGTGGAGAGCCGACTGGTGTTTAGGAAGAACAGCTCCCTACTCCCCACACATCTGCAGGAGTCTGGGACACTCTAGAACGAGCTAGGGCAGAAAGCACGAGGTACCTGTGGCTGTGGTTAAATTTCTGTACCAGCCTCCCTCCATCGGCAAGCCGTATTTGGATATTTGTGGTAGGCTCTGACTCGTTGATTAAGATGGAAGAGCTGGCTTTGGCTTCGTTCTCTGCCTGTTGGGCTGGAGAGCTGGTGCTCAACACC
This sequence comes from Lepilemur ruficaudatus, assembly GCA_963574885.1. Lineage (NCBI taxonomy): Eukaryota > Metazoa > Chordata > Mammalia > Primates > Lepilemuridae > Lepilemur > Lepilemur ruficaudatus. The sequence continues at coordinate 13,507 of CAUYRT010052721.1, forward strand.
TGGGGGGCAGTGCTAAGGAGAGAGGATCACATTAGGACATGAGCAGACACAAGGCCCCTAAACAGGAAGGGACACCCTTTTTGGATTTACACTGAGCATGGTGCTGCTGATACAGTGACCCAGACAGAATTGCTGTCCTCATGAAACTTCCGGGTCCAGCAGAATTTACCTGAAACTTTGACTCGTATGTTATTGCTAGCTCCCTCATTCCTGGAGTAACCTTGGGCAAGTTACCTAACCTTCTTCTGCCTCAGTGTCTTCACCTGAACAAGGGTTTGAGGGGAGAAAAGCAGGACAGTCTGGCCCAGGAGAGACAGAGTCATGAGGCTGGAGGACCCAAGAGACCAGGACAAGTTTCAGCCTCGATGGAGTGGCAGAGGGGAGCATCCCAAGTCTGCAGCTGAGGCAGTCTGGGCACAGCCTGGCAGGTGACTGGTGGGATGTAAGGGAAGCAATCCAGGTGCCTTCTCTGTGATGGAATTTTAAGGCCTGCATCCCCTAGTGCACTGCAAGTGTGTCTTGCACCCATAGTCAACTATGCAGGGGGCGTGAGGGTTGGGCAACCAAGTGCCACACAACTAAGGGATCAATCATACAATGAGCAGGACATGGTGTCTGCTGGGCTTAGGGCTCAGATCTTTGAGACTAGGGTTTCAATTTACCCACTAGCTGTGTGGCCTTGGGCAAGTTACTCAAGTGCCCTTAGTTTCAATGAAGGTAGTAACAAGATTTTTAACAAGGGTTAAGGCCACAGGTCTTGCTCAGATTTTGTAAAGACTAAAGGGGATAATCACATGAAGCATTCAGGGTGGCTGACAAATATAAAATGCATATAAACTCCCAGTTCTCCACAAGTGTTTGGAGACTCCTTCTCACCTCTAAACCATCTGTCCACCTCACTGTCAGCTTTTCTCTGAGCAAATAACCTGGCCTACACCTTTGCAGAGAATAGAGGTCATTGGATGAGAGTTTGCTCGCTTCCCCTCAAAGCCTCTAATTAAATCAGTTCCTATATCTCACCCTTCCCTTCACAGCCCCCAAAGCGGTACTCATAGCAAATCTAACTGAAAGTGTGTTCCCCAGGACCCTAGTCCCTTGAGCTATCTCCAGGAAGGTTTAGGAAATGTCATGTATTATACCAGCAGCATCAGAGGCCACTAGCATATTAAAGGTCTTGAGAGATGGTGCAGTTAAGGCAAACTTATTTAACCACCAGCCGGCTCCTTTTTAATGTTACACTTGTTAACTGGGTTCTCATGGAACCCAGTTTATGAAATATTGCCCTGGAGCATATAATTAATCAAGAATGACTGAAAAGTGAACTTATTCTTTTGTGGGCATATGAAAAATATGGGCTTAGAGAATTACAAAGTGGAGCCCAGAGGAGAATGCTGGCCATGCTTACCGGCTACTAGAGGAGCTGATTCCATGCTTCAGCCTCACATCGTGTGCAACTCACACGTGGGCTGGGACACACAGATAAATTATACCACCATAGGCCTCAAGAGTTGCTTGGACATAGTGCAAAGCTAAATATTATCCCTGTAAATGCCTAAGACCTACTATATCTTGTTCTTAACTGGAGAGTTGACCTAATGCCTGTGAAACTAATGAACAGAACAAGATAATAGCCAATTACATTCATTCTTCAAAGTCCTGTGCCACTTATATTTGCCTGAATTCTGGTCCCAAATCAATTGGAGATGCTACTGGCTACCCATGGGCTATAAGTGGAAGGTCACCGGAGGCACTCCCAGCCTGTGCTGCTCTCCAGGAGGATGGGGAGTAGAGGAGGACCCCCTCAATACTGGACCTCATGATTCTTCAAATAACAAGAGCAAGACACTCAAAGAGCATCTAGAGTAGAGTTCCTCACTGCTCTATTCACCACGTGGGACAGCCACGCACATCTGTTCAAAGGAGCTGGCTTCTGCCTGGTCTTCCTGCGAACTGTCAACACTTGGGCTACTGCTCTCAAGGTGTGGCTGACCATCTGCAGCAGTGAGGGCATTTTGTCTACAGGCAGGAAAAGTCAGAGCAGATGTCTATAACAAGAGGTGTTTCTTTAGTTTCTCCCTGAAAACATCACAATGAGTTAGGGGGAAACTAAGTCTCACTCAGATCCAGAACCCGAATCACCTGACTGTTCCTTGCCTTCATAGTGGGAACAAACTGGCATTTGGCACTTCCCTGCCACAATTACAAATCTATCTCCTTCACAAAAATGACCACTACGCAAGGCAGGGGAGCAGCCAAAGGTCACCTCTAGCAGCAGCGACCCCCAACCCCAAGTGTACTCTGGTGTCTACAACTCAAAATCGAATAAATGAGGTCTTTTCAAACTCAGATTAGCTCCCAACGCAGACAAACTAATGTAAAACCTAGAACAAAATAAATTTAAGACAACTGAAAGAATTTTCTCAAAATCTTTGAACTGAGACAACCTATTCATTCACTTTAAAGTATTTCACCAGATAATCGAGAGACAAAACCAAGACTAACTGATTTTTGAGGCAAACCTGAAAAAATTTTCTGAAATTTTTGGCACCTGATCATTCTGGTGGATAACAAGACAATGGAAAACACAGCAACATTTATGGAAAAAACTGAAACAGCTGCCCACCTGATTTAGACTGAAAAGCCAAAATCCCATTTCACTTAGCTATATAAAACTGTGGGCTTTTTTTTTCAGCTCAGTTTTTATAAAAAGCCAGAACTGAAATAAAATGCAAGTGAAACTGGCAATGAACATTTATTTTGTTGACAAACATCATGCCTGATTATCAAGCTCTATCTCAGCTTGTGCTCATCTTGTACTTATTCCCATCCTGCTAAAATAGACTTTCTTAAAAATATTTTCATTTTTTGAGATGTGGTTCTGGCACACATAATATAGTTAGATTGTCCAACAGTAGAAGCATTTCCTGTAAGTACTACGAAATCAAAACCAAACTGCATGGTGTTGAGCTCTGAGCCCTCCCTTATAACTAGTGGTAAGGGTAACAATTTTATATCTTAAAAATATGAAGCCCATGGCTGGGCGCGGTGGCTCACGCCTATAATCCTAGCACTCTGGGAGGCCAAGGTGGGCGGATCGCTCAAGGTCAGGAGTTCAAAACCAGCCTGAGCAAGAGCGAGACCCCGTCTCTACTATAAATAGAAAGAAATTAATTGGCCAACTAAAAATATATAGAAAAAATTAGCCAGGCATGGTGGCACATGCCTGTAGTCCCAGCT
>CAUYRT010052724.1:0-37167 GCA_963574885.1 Lepilemur ruficaudatus
AGAAGTGGGCTAGACGACTTAGGGGCTTCTAGCCTGAGTGGTAACACCACCACAGACATAGGAAAGTCATGAGGAAGAGTGGGTTTAAAAGAGAAGAAAATAACTTGATTTGGGTGGTAGAGGAAAGTGTTTATGTCTGCTTGGAGACATAGGTTTCAGAGTATTGGATTTTTAAAAAAAGTTCTTGGTGATGCCTATTTGTAAGAAGTGTAAGAAAAAACAGAAGACAATAAATTATTAGGAAAGAAGGAAAATAAACAGAAAAGCATGCTGGATTCTGAGAAGAACTGTTTAAGGAAGGAAAGAGGAGTTTCAACTGGTACATACCATTATATCTGGTGGCTAAGACACTCCAGAAAAGAGTTTACAAAAGTATAGTGATTTCAGAGGAAAGAAAGGGGACAGACTGCAAAGGACTGTGTTGGCAAGAAGGAAATGGATACAGGACTACAAACTACTCTTTGGAAAAACCAGGCTTTTAAAGAGAGGAGGAGGACATTACTGGTACTGGTGAGGTCTAGGAAAGGTTGGAGCTAGGCATTTCTTTTCAGTGATACGAGAAACTGTAGCATGTTTATGATCAGAGAAGAGAAAACCAGGAAGAAAGGAGGAGGCCGAAGATGTAAGACAAAGTAGACAAATAGATGATGAATGGAGAAATTTCTTGATAAAGAGGATGAGATTTAGGGCATAAGAAAAGGGGTTAGCTTTGTAATGAAGAGCTGCTAACAAGGGCTGCTGTGATGGAGTTGAGCAGTTGAGTGTTGCAAAGACAATTAGTTGGAGGATGTAATAAGATATGTGAATGACAAGAACAACCAACTTCAAAAGGAAGAGATTTCTAGGGCATATGGAGTAGCAATAACAGTCAGGAAATGAAAGTTTGGAGTAGAGACAATGCCACCTTCTTGTCCTGGAGAAGGCTGTAGGGGACGTTGTGTCACTGGTGAAAATCAAGTTTGTCTTATGAGTAAGGATGTATGTATATTGCATGTGAAATGAAGGCGGTCCACTGGATGTGATAGAAGGGACCCAGTGGGGGAGACAGAGATGGAGGGACCCTAGAGCTGGACAGAGGTGAATGTGGAAGGAGATAGACACGAGCAGGGAAGTTGTGCCTAAGAAGATAATTATTAATAAAAGGAACATGGGGGGCAAGAATTTGGGAGATAAGTGCCTCAAAGAAAACCCAAACTCTCTGGGAAGCCCCAGGATGGGCTGAGCCCTCTAGACCTGCACTCCCCAACCACTGGGCTGCAGACTGCTACCAGTCTGTGGCCTGCTAGGGACCGGGCCACAGAGTTCTGCTGGGCCCACCCTCAACCCCTGAAAGAATTGTCTTCCATGAAACTTAGGAATGGGGGAGGGGCACATCAGGAGGTGAGTGGCAGGGGAGCTGCTCCCCATCACTCACATCACTGCCTGAGCTCCACCTGCTCCCCGCCCCCATCCGTGGAAAAATTGTCTTCTATGAGACCAATACCTGGTGGCAAAAAGGTTGGGGACTGCTGCTCTAGACTCATTATTAACTGAGATGAACCTCAAACATGTACCCCTGCCTTACTCCAATGAGTTCAAGTTCCCAGGGAGGCAAGCAACCCAGCAATTAATCCTGGGTACAATGCCTGGCTCCACCAACTGACCAAGTATATGGTTCTGGACAAGCCATGTGGCTTTCCTGGTTTACCTACATTAAAGCAGATGTTCTCAAATTTTAGTGTGTATGTGAATCAGCTGAGAAGCTTATTTAAAAGTGCATATTTCTGGGCTCTGCTCCCAGAGACTGATCCAATGGGGTCCAAGAATTTTCTTTTATGCATGAACCCTGGATGACTGTGGGATGGGTGGCCCCTAGAGCACACTTTGACTACTATTGCCCTGAAAGAAAGTCTTCTGGACAGATAATCTCCTGCTTCCCTTTCATAGAACCCTCTTCTGTTTCACTCCCAGAGTTCAGTGCTGGTGGACATTTATCCATTTGCACTTTTCATACTTACTGTTGCCTTTCTATCCCTAAAAACGATTTAACCACTCCCTACCCCTTAAGTGTAGGCTGCACACACTTCCACACTCTTTCCACAAAAGTATGGTATGGAAAGGGGAAGGGGAGGGGAGAGTAACTGGACAGTGGGGAAATTTGACCAACCCTGCCTCAGCCATAATCAAGGGTAACATAGACAGTGGGTAAGTCATGTCGATAATATGTACCCCTAATGTGATGTGGTGAAGAATGTCTTTTATCACTGTGGTCCTCCTCCAACTAGCCCACAAACACAGTCTAATCATCAGAAAAATATCAGGCAAACCCTAACTGGAGAACATTCTACAAAATGCTTGACCCACACTTCTCAAAGCTGTCAAGGTTATCTACAGCAAAGTCTGATAAACTGTCCTAGTCTAGAGAATCCTAAGGAGATGTGACAGGTGGTATCCTGGAGGGAATCCTGGAACAGAAAAAGAATATTAGGTAAAAACTAAGGAAATTTGAATAAAGTATAGGCTTAAGTTAATAATAATAAGTTAATATTGATCCAGTTGTGACAAATGTACCTTACAAAATCACATTAATATTAACAATAGGGGCAAGTTAGTGTGGAATGCATAGGAACTTCCTGTACTATATCCATAATACTTCTGTCAATCTAAAACTACTCCAAAATTACAATTTTTTATTTTTTAAAAAAGAGTTAACCTTCCTTTGTAAACTTGCGTTAATTTTCCCATGAAGCTGAACTTTCCTCAACATGATACTGAGATTGATTAATGATCCACTGTAGATGTTCTTTTAGTCAGAAACTATTGCCAGGGATGTTGTGAACCCTTGACTATCTTGATTCACAGTCAAAACCTTAAAATTAGATTTATTAATCTGCCATTTTCGCAGCAGCCAGATGATTTACATGAATCATCATGGAAAACGACTTTGTTAATATTTTTAAAACAGTACAGAGCTTCCTCTTTGACTCATAGTAAGATATTTTCATGGCACTGAGCTGCTAAGATGGCAGCTTGCACTAAATAAGTCAGACGTGCTGAGACTTCAGTCATCAGTGGAGGACTCCTCAATGGCCAGCAATAGCTGTTCCTCTTGTCGCTTGCGCAATACACAGTCCTGGGCACAAACCAATGGTGTGTAATCCACATGGATGCAGCTGAATCCATGCCATCATTCCTAATTTCCATTGCAAAAACAACTTAACAAGGAGATATTTCATTGTTCTGTTTAACAGGGAGAACCTGGAGATCTGGGAGAAAAAGGAGCTATTGGCTTTCCTGGTCCTCGAGGCTTACCGGTTTGCATTTTATCACTACTTTTGATCTGGCCCTTGGAATCTTTTAGTTCAATAGATAGCCTGTGTGGTTCTCTAAAGAGAGTTTTAAGGATACTATCCCAGTCCAGCTTTATAGATTTCTAGAAATTGAGAGTGATGTTGTCCTCATCTTGGATTAGTTCCTTGGCCAGCTTCCCCAGGACGGCAATTCCTGGGTACAAAACATCATGACTGGGATGCTCTTCAAGTCAAAGTGTCTTTAGCATCCCCACAATCCCCATCAGAGCCTCTTCATAGAAACAGATCCTATCCTTTCTCCAGTGCTCAGGGCTTCTACAAGGGTTAGACAGTAGTAGCCAATGCCCAGGCATTTAGGAGTTCTTTCTGCCTAGCAAACTGAAAATGGTATTAAAATACAAATGTTATCTGGAAAAGGTAATCCTACTATCTCTTCTCTTTGAAACGTTATTATGTGCGTGATATTTTCTCATTTAATCCTTACAACACTATGAGTAGGGTATAATTATTATTCTCATTTCGTAGATGAAAAGATTAAGGGACAGTGCATTGTCAGTGTCTGTTACTGACAGCTGCCTTTAGTAACTACCATCACAAAATATCAGTGGCCTGTCCCAGACAGAGAATCTTGCTTCCCAGTTTCCCTTAATCAAACCGAAAAGCTCATCTCTTATGAATAAGCCTGCCTTTATCTGTAGTCTGGAATGTTTGTAATTAATCGCTTTGTTTACAGGGTAATGATGGCAGTCCAGGTTATGGTACTGTTGGAAGTAAGGGAGCAAAAGTAAGTCACATCTACTGAAAGCTAGACATTTTCCATTTACTTTTTGTTACTTGTTTTGTTTGCCACATTTAAGAGGAAAAAAAGCAGTAAATAAGGCAGTCCTGAACAGTTAGAAACATATTTGGATAATTTATTTGCTGAAATCCCGTGGGGAATGTGGTAGAGAAGAAAACAATGTGATGGTTTAAGGTGCAGGAAACAATTGTAACTTGAAAATGAATTTTCTGTTCTTTGCAGTGACATGTGGCTAGGGTCTGACTTGCTGAAAAACACATCTAATGTTAGCTGCCCTGCACTCAAATTTACTCAGGGAGGCATTCCAAAATTTGTCATCCTCTTATCATGTTTGGTTTAACCATTAGAGGTTTTATAGAGTTTTTTCCAAATGCACTGGGGCCAAGCAATAACTTAAAAATAAAACTATACATCAGAATGATAATTTTATAACTGTCACTGAATGTTTAAGTGGCTGGGGCTAAGGTAGGTAAGTTTACAAAAACCAGTGATTTCTACATACCAACAATAACCACTAAGAAGGCATAATGAAAAAGACCCAATCATAATTACAAAATCCACAAAAACATAATATAGATAAAGATAGCCTTTCTGCAAAATGTTTGAGACCTATGACAAAGAATTACTGAGGAAAACTTCAGTAATCAAGATGCATACCAAGATGGAAAGTCTTAAATGTTATAAAGGATCAATATAATTTCAAGTGAAATCTTAATGGGAATGATGCAAGAGGCTGTTTGAAAGAATAAAGAACCAAAAGAAACTAAAAAAATTTTTTTTTCAGTTTTTCAACATGGTTTGAGAAGCTAAAACTTTGAAAAATAAATCAAAGTGGGATTTCATTAAAATAGAGAATAGTTAACATACCATAATATAACTTCTTATTATCCCGTAAGAAGGGAAATATTAAGTAGTATATGGCACTAGAATATTAGCCACACTACAAAATGAATGTATATGAAGTTTGTAATTAGGTAAAGAAATTTTTATGTGACAACTTCAAGTAAAAATTCAGAATGTACCCAGAAAAACAGCTATGCCAATTGTGCTAAAATTCATTTTAAAAAGCTAAAAGGAAATATAATAGGTATAGGTCTGAGTAGTAAGATTTGGATGACATTTTTCTCTCTATTCTTTTGATTTCATATACATTTGAGCATTTATTACTTTTAATCAGAAAATAAACTTAAATATGTATTTTTTCATCAAATAGGAATTAATATCTCTCTTCAACTATGGTCTTTGGCCAAAGTGAGGTAAACAGAGGACCTGAAAATTATCAAGTTTAAACTCTCTGTAGGCTTCCCAAATTTCTCCATTACAATCCATTCTAAGACGATTTCAGTGACTCACAGCCAAATGACCACCTATTCTATATGCAGAAGAAAGAAAGCCGATTCATAATTCTTCAGATGTGTACTTTTAGCCCCTTATCTTGGGTTGTCATGATATTTTGATGAAACCAGTAAATAGTTTAATTTAGAAATTGGAGTTAGTTTCTCAAATACTGAGATACGGTTTCCAATTGTTCAGCTCTTCCTTGATACAGAGGTACTAAAACTAAATGAGGCAGCAGGTAAAATGAATGTCAATATAAACCTAATTGGGTGAAGCATGCATATAGTAATCTTTCCTATTGTCAATCACAGGGACAAGAAGGATTTTTTGGAGAAAGTGGACCTAAGGTATCGTGTACTTCATAGTAACTGGAGATCATTCGGAAATACTCCTGGGCTTATGAAATGTATCCTAGGCCAGCAGGAGAATAGCAAATGATAAATAAATGTCCTACCTTTGTGGGGAAAAGGAGAGAAGAAACAGGCAAAGTTTTTCCACTTTTTAAGATTATACAGTTGTTTAAAAGTGTAAGATTTAAAAATATTTCTTTTCTAGTTTTTTAACTTCCATAGGTACAGAAAGAAAGATAATCCTTTTAAAATTATTCTCAAATGGACTCCTTCCCCTCTGTCATATGTATTTTCTTCTTTGCTCAAAGAAAAGTAAAATTTAAAGAAAACCAAAATTGTCTGATTTCACCTGGTTCAATTTTCCCAATATGTTTATAAATCATCTTCAGATAAGTTAGCAATGACATCATTTACTTATGGCTTTTACTTTTTCTAGAAACCCTTACTGAACTCAGTAAATATCAGATCCTGTGGTAGAGTCAGGGGACAAAATAGCACAGTTCATATCTCCAAGGAGCCCTTGTTCTGGCTGAGGAGACAGAAAAGTAAAACAATGACAATGCAATGTGCTGTGTGGAGAGCTTTGCAAACAAAAAGGAAAAAAAACTTTAAAGAAAACTGTTAAAATATATATATATATAAATGAAAAATGTCTTCATGTTAGAATCAGTTTAAAAACTCAAATATATCTCTGTGAAATATATATATTTGATTTCAATAACCATTTTATTTTAATGTACTTATTTAGGGTGAGATTGGGGACCCTGGTGACCCAGGAGAGACTGGACCCAAGGGAGCTAGAGGCAAAATGGTAAGCTGCTTAGATTTCAGTTGCTGACATACATTTATAATCATTTAAGTTGAAGTCCTTCATGCATTTATAATCATTTGAGTTGTCATTTGTTCCCAAAGACTTACAAAATGTGTGTATTTTTTTGTTAAGGCAAACTTAGGGAAGGGAAATGGATATATTAGATATCCCTCAGTGCTAGCCAGAAGGCAATGAACTATTTACTTTTAGTGAAAAAGTTCACCTGTTCTGGCTGCCAAGGTACTATTCTTAACACTGGAGATAAGATTGTTTTGAGGAATCCTTGTGATCCAAAACAGGTTTTGCACTGCCAAAACACGATCAGTTTAATCCTGTCTCCCTGGCAGGTTTCGTGCAACCAAATGCCCACTGGCATCTTGTGTTCAGTATTAAGGTTCTGTTAAACTACTTTTAATGAAGTGTACATGGAAAGATCCCCTCCTCATTTAGCTCAAGAGAGAACATTACTCTGTAACTGAATATGTCTTTATTAGCCTCTGGAGGGGCTTAGACATTGCCTAATGTTTTAGATCACTCTGAATACACACGAGTCTCCAGTACACTTCATCTCATGGGCTTATCTTGGATTCCAGAGGGTTGAGAATGAATTTCTTGCATTTGCAGACTCTTTACATATCTTAGAGTGCATATAAATGAGATGGCTGTTTTATATATTAAAAAAAAAACTTAAGATAATTGTCTCTTAATACAGCCTTCATCTTTTTTCCTCAGACCAGCACTGATCAGGCAAACTGGCCTTAATTTATCATGTCAATTAGCAAGGATTAAAAAAATATGATTAAAAATTTATACTTGAGGTGGTTTTCGAGTTTTATCTTCATAGTTAATTTTACTCCAATCTAGTTTTCTTCTTACAAACTATAACAAGAACTTTGTGTAGAGATTATTTATGTAAGTTTTAGAGGTATAAAACAAGGAAATTTCCTTTTTCCTCTCTTCCTTCTCCCAAGAGGACTGCTTCCCAGCTATAATTCTTTTCCTTACACATGTTTTTTGGATCACTGTTCTTAACATTATGCTCTCAAAAAAATGACAAAGACTGACATAATTAGAAAAATAATTAGAATAGACTTTCAAATTAATCCAGATGTCATCTGCATTGAAGTATCCCTGGATCATTTCCCTTGGCTTATTACTGAAGTTATTTAACCTTGAACATCAGAAGCATGCTACAAGTTCAGCTGTTTGTTCGGTCCCTCCTCCCAATGGCACATTAATAATTTCTTTAAAAAAAATAATAAACTAATGGGAAACAAACTTTTTTCTTGGCCTTTGGAAATACTCCAATTTCTTTTTTGTTCTCCATGTTGGACAATTTATCGCTGTTTGTAACTTGCTTATTCCACCCACACCCACTCAGCTGCTTTTTCCACCTTTACATGAGCATTTTTGGATTTAAAGATTAGACTTTGAATAGGCCGGACGCGGTGGATCACGCCTGTAATCCTAGCACTCTGGGAGGCTGAGACGGGAGGATCACTCAAAACCAGCCTGAGCAAGAGCGAGACCCCGTCTCTACTAAAAATAAAAAGAAATTAATTGGCCAACTAAAAATATATAGAAAAAATTAGCCAGGCATGGTGGCGCATGCCTGTAATCCCAGCTACTCAGGAGGCTGAGGCAGAAGGATTGCTTGAGCCCAGCAGTTTGAGGTTGCTATGAGCTAGGCTGACGCCATGGCACTCTAGCCTGGGCAACAGAGTGAGACTCTGTCTCAAAAAAAAGTTTAGACTTTGAAAAATTCCAGGTTTTCTCTTGAAAGAGCTGAAGTTTTTATTAGAAGATTTTGATAAACTTTGCCTTAAATTCCGAGTTCCTCTTCAGTTCTCTTGGAAGGGTTATATTCCTAGTTTAAGTTCTATACATCTTCACTTTGATTTTTTTCCCTCAAATTTTTTTTTTAGGCTGGGCGCAGTGGCTCACGCCTGTAATCCTAGCACTCTGGGAGGCAGAGGAGGGAGGATTGCTTGAGATCAGGAGTTAGAGACCAGCCTGAGCAAGAGCGAGACTCCATCTCTACCCCCAAAATAGAAAAATTAGTCAGGCATGGTGGTATGCACCTGTAGTCCCAGCTACTTCAGAGGCTGAGGCAGCGGGATCACTTGAGCCCAGGAGTGTGAGGTTGCAGTGAGCTATGATAACACCACTGCACTCTATCCTGGGCCACAGAGCGAGACCCTGTCTTAAAAAAAAAAAAAATTAAATTTTGCCACGATTTTTAACCTATTTTATTTTGTGTATATGTGTGTTTTATATGCAGTTTTTCAGTTTTCTTTTTACCAACTTTACACATGTACACAGTTTAAACCAGGGTTTCTCAACATCAGCACTATTGACAATTTTGGCTGGATAGTTCTTGTTGTGAGGGGCTGTCCTATGTATTGTAGGATGTTTAGCCCCATCCTTAGCATCCACCCACTAGATTCCAGCATCAACCACTCTCCTCCCCTAGCTATGACAACTGAAAATGTCTTCAGACATTGCTATATGTCCCAGGGGGTGGGGGAGGAGTAGGCAAAATTCTCCCCAGTTGAGAGACTCTCTTAAACCACTGCTTTAAAGAGTCAAATAACTTCACAAGGTTTCTTATTGGAAAAAAAAAAAAATGACAGTCCCTCAACCTCCTCACCTCCTTCCATTTCCTTCTTCCTAGAAACAATAACTTTCATTTCTGAACTGATTGATTTGGAATTGACAATATGCCTCTAAATAACATGCTTGTATTCTCTCTTCATTTTTAAGTTTTAGGCATTATAAACTGACTTGCTACTGTAACAGTTGCTGATTTACCTTTCTTAATTTGCCATTTGTCTGAATCTTATCTGAAGACTTTCAGATGTAGCAAATATTATAGAATTTAATCCTGACCCCAAGCTTCTGACCTGGCCAACACGATGTGGTTTCCATCTGTGCTGGTGCCCGGCTGCCACGATGCAATCGCCCCTCACATCTACCTTGGTGATACCCTTTGCCTCTCTTCTGTGTTGGATCTCTGCTTCTTATTCCCATTCCCAGACTCCTGTTGGTTTTCCCCTTTGTTTCATGAAAAGCTCATCTAGTAGCCTGCTCAGAGATGAATGAGAGGTCAGTTTTTTTGATACAGCCAACATCTGAAAATGGCTTTATTCTACCTTCAGATGTGATTGATATTTTGGCCTGTATACAATTCTAGGTTGGAATTAAATCCTCAGAATTTTGAAGGCAGTCATTTCTCTATTATTTCTAGCTGCTTTTGTTGCTTTGGGGAAGGACAAAGCCATTCTGATTCCTGATCTTTTGAATGTGACCAGTTCTCTCTCTCTGGAAACTTTTGGATCATCCTTCTTTCTCTAGTGTTTTGATAGTTCATGGTTTTTATGACCCGGTGTGTGGTCCATTTTTATCCATTTTTCTGGGCATTCGTTAGGCCCCTTGAGCCTAGAAATATGTGTCCTTCAGTTCAAAGAAGTGTTCACTAATTATTTTGATCATTTCTTGCCCTCTTTTTTCTCTAGTCCCTATTTTTAAAATACCTACTTCGTATATTAATATATTCCTTCAATTTTCTTCTCACTCCTATTTTCCAGCTCTTTGTCTTTTTGCTCTATTTTCTGGGAGAACTCCTTGAATTTATCGTATAATGTTTCTCTCATACTTTAATTTTCAAGAGCTTGTTTTTGTTCTGAGAATGTTCCTTTCTTGTGGTAAACCATTCTAATTTCGTGGTTGAAACATCTTCTCTTATCTCTCTGAGGATAAATGTGTATTTCGAAGTTGTTTTTGCCCAACGTTGTTTGTTTTCTGCAGTTTCTTTTTCTGTTTTGATCTCTATTTCTCACATGTTTCAAGAATGAGCTCTCTCTTCATATTTAAGAATTAAGGACAAAAAGACTGAGTGGAAGCCCTGAGGACATGAGTGGGGCTTGTCAACTACAAGTTTCACTGGAGAATGCTCTGGCTGAACTCTTCATCTAGCAAAGCTATGATCCATATCTTTAGGTCTGTCTTCTTTGTCTAGTCAAATTCCCCTGAAAACAGTTTTTTCAGTTTCCTACCTGGAGATGCTTTTCCTACCTGCAGTTTCCTACCTGGAGATGTTTTTCAGTTTCCTACCTGCCAGCTACCTTCAGTTTCCTAGCTGGCAGATGTCTAGGAGCTATGTGAAAAAAGAACTAGAGAGTCTCACATCTGCTGTGCACACCTTCATTTCATCTCCTGGTTTCAGTGTGGTACCATAGGTCCTCCGCTCTGCCTGGAGTCCCACCTCTGTTTTACCTCTGTTTGTTGCTGGGTTGGAAAAAGGGGCATTCACCCAACTGTTGAGAATAGAGAGGAGATTTGGGGATTCCCAAAACGATTTTCAACTAAACCTCTTTATTTCACCTCTTCCCCTCACCTTCGCTTTTCTGGAGGGAGCTGGTGCTGCCAAATCCTCAGCCCCCTGGGAATGTGTGATAGAAAACATGCTGGTTCTTGGATTTTCCTGCTGCTAGCTTAGGATTCATCTTTCTCAGGTCTGCTAAGTCATTTAACACTTACACATCTGCTTTCCACATGACAAACTTTTAAGGCTATTGTCTTCTTTCTCATTTTCCCCATCATTGTTTTTTGCCTTTTTAAAAACATCTACTTACTGTCTTTTAGTAAAGTACGGGAAAGGAACAAAAGTAAATGCATGTATTCAATCTGCCATTTTTTCATGGAGATTAATCAGTATCTTCTAAATAAAATATGGGCAGTAAGTTCATTTTTGCACTCAACCCAGAGTACTGTCAATATCACTGTACTACCCAAAGACATAAATAATTACTGTTTCATAGGCAATGATTTTGCAAATTAAGATGATTTTAGACAACTTCATTTTTTATTCCTATTAAGGTTGTAAATCCTGTGGCATATTGAATGAAAAAAAATATTACCCCAATTTTTAAACTAAATTCCTAGCTCTCCTTATGATAAATTTATTGTTGAATGCACACAGAAAAAGCAGATAACAACTGTAGGGTTTTTTGTGGGGTTTTTTATTTCAAAATCTTAAGGGGGGGTACAAATGTTTTTGTTACATGACAACTGTTGTTTGTATTACTGCTGTGATTCCCCACTTGATTACAAATATTTCCAGCTAACAGTTAAGTGTTTCTGTTATTTTAAAGACTTTTATATTCTAATTTTGTCATTCCAGGTTATTTCTTTTTTTATTATTTTTCAGCTTACTCACCTACCATTTCATTTAGATAAAATGTATTTTTTTGACCCAGGAATTCTAGTCCTAGCAATCTTCCCTAAGGAAATAATAATCAGAATTTTGCATATAACTTTATAATAGTATTGCTTATTACAACAACAAACCTAAATGCCAATAATCAGGGACTGATTAAATAAATCATAGTACATCCATGTAATAGAATACATCTATGAAAAATGATTTTGCAAAAGAATAGTATCATGAAAATGTTCAAAGATATATTTATTTATTTTATTTATTTATTTATTTATTTATTTTTGAGACAGACTCTCACTCTGTTGCCCAGGCTAGAGTGAGTGCCCTGGCCTCAGCCTAGCTCACAGCAACCTCAAACTCCTGGGCTCAAGCGATCCTTCTGCCTCAGCCTCCCAAGTAGCTGGGACTACAGGCATGTGCCACCATGCCCGGCTAACTTTTTCTATATATTTTTAGTTGGCTAATGAATTTCTTTCTATTTATAGTAGAGACGGGGTGTCGCTCTTGCTCAGGCTGGTTTCGAACTCCTGACCTTGAGCGATCCGCCCGTGTCGGCCTCCCAGAGTGCTAGGATTACAGGCGTGAGCCACCGCGCCCGGCCTCAAAGATATATTTAGTTTAAAAGGTAGCAGGAAAAAGTATCATCGAAATAAATTTTTTTAAAAAAGGAATATATGTCTTAATACTAAAAGAATAAAAGACACCAAAATGTTAATAAGGATTGTTTGGGGAAGAAAGGATTGCTGGGGACTTTTTTTTTTCTTTCTTTGTGTTTTTCAGAAATTTTTCAATTTTCTAAAATGAAAGTGAAATTTTCACTTTTGAATTTGCACCTTTGAAATTTAAATTTGAATTTAATTTTTTATTTGAATTTTAATTATACATATGTATATAAATAAATAAACATTCTGCTTTGAGGTGTCTGCTGGGCTTCCAGGAGAACAAGGATCCCCTGGGGAGCCAGGACCTCCTGGACGCAAGGTGAGTAGAAAAGCTATAAATCATGCCAGGTCCTTTTTAACTTAAGAAAAATTCAATGCATGGAAACTTCGTTGTCCAAATGTGCATGCCTTCTGTCTCTGCTGCTTGGCCACTGTCCTCAATATTCTTCTACCTTTATATGCTCAGAGAGAGAAGGGAAAAAATGCTGATTAAATATCTCTTAGGAAGTGGGGAAAATTGAGGAAGGAAATGAAAAGTATTAGATTAAAATGGTATTTCTCAATTCTCAATGAATTTTATCTATCTGTCTAATCATTGCCCTCATTTAATAAGTGATCATTGAATGAATGGAAGTGGAAGGAAATAAATAAATAGTGAATATGATCCAAGTTGCTTTCTCATGAAACTTAATTTGCTTAGGAGTTTGGGTGGGGCTCCATGGCATTTTCTTCTTGGGTATCTTTTTCTGAGAAAAGCCAGAATCTTCCTGTTCCAAAGGTAGGATTGAACACATGAAATTAAAACCAATTCCCCTTTGTTCTATCTCCAACCCAGACAAATATGTCTATATATTTTTTTCATTCATTTTTTGGAAGGTAGTTGGGACACCCTTTCCAGATGTTCAGTTTGAGTCTCATCCTTTTGTCATCCAGCCAGTGAAGGGAACAGATGAAGGTTCAGCTCCGGCTGCTGTTCAGTGGCCAGGGCAGAGCATGGGGTTGAAGAACTCTAAACCTCTGCTATAAGGGAGAGGCAGCCATGCACACAAGGTTCAGCCTTAGCTAGTCCTGAGTCATAGGCCTGCCCCAAAGCTCTGTAGCCAGTATCAAGTTGTTGACTCCATCCTTAGAGTCTGGACAGCCCTTATCATCTGGGGATAGAGCTGGAGGAAATTAGCCTTTGAAGGCATGGATGCATAAAGCTTGATGCTTACAGTTTGTTGCCCTCAAAATATTGCTGTTAATTAGGTGATGCGTATCTACCTGTATCCTTTTTCCCCCATCTAACTTAATAAAAGTTAGTCTTTAAAAGTTATCACTTTTGGGGGATGGCCAGGCTTGAGGCTCTGACTGGAGGGGGGAGGAGGGCAAGGGCAATGTATGTAACCTTAACATTTGTACCCCCATAATATGCTGCAATAAAAAAAAAATAAAAATAAAAATAAAAAAAAAGTTATCACTTTCTTAGAGTAATGTTAGTGCACATTCTGGCCACTGATGTGTGTGTCTAGAGCCATTAAAACTGTTTGTTTGTTTCTCTAGGGTGTGAAAGGTGCCAGAGGATTGGCTTCATTTTCTGTATGTATCTCCTGACTACAACAGGGTGCTCTGAGCACTCCATTACATTTATTTATTTTTAAACTTCAGGGTCTAACAGTCTGCATTGTGTAATTCTTTCTCTCTTATTTATGAACTGCAGGCATGTGAGCTTATTCAGTATGTGCGAGACCACAGTCGTAAGTACTCTGCTTAAAATGATCACCCAAGTTGTCAGCATGCATAGAAGGAAAATGGGAACTCTGCAGTCAGAATTGAAACAATTTACCAGCCAACTTCTTAAAATTAGAGATGTCACTGCATATATTTTGAATCAGCATAGACTGGTGACTATTAACTCCTCTCTGGCTGCCAGCATCTCTATTAGAGCCTGTTCCAAGCACTAAGCAGTAATATATCTAGTGCTTTTAATCTGGAGAAAATTGAGGTTTAAGGTCAGCATTCTCTTAAAGGTGAAATCAATCAGCGAAGAGTCACAAGGAACTTTTTAAAAATGATTATTAACACCTGCCAGTAACTGACGGGATTAAATTTACCTGGTGTGAAAGCAGCAGCTGTGATAACAGGGTGGAAGCCTGGTGGGTGGAAGCCCTGATTTGATTACTTTGATTTACTGTTTGTTATTTCTTTCCTGAGAAGGTAGTTTGATTACTTTTAGTTGAGCTTATTTGCTTATACAATTCATAATAATGATCATTCTGCCAATATTTTTTTCTCTCTCTCAAAATTTTTAAAAAAATATATTTTGATTTCACAAACATTCATTTGAATTTGTTTTAAGACCCTTGTATTAAATAACAGCCTCTTCTATCAAAATATCTTGGTACCATCAAAAAAATTTCATGTACAAGATTAAGAGAGAGTTGACTATTTAATATTCACCTACAAATGCATAATAACTTCTCAAATAAGCAATATGATTGAAAGGAGGAGTCAAAAGTTCCCTGAAGGCATTTTGGGGGAGAAAAATAGACAAAAAATAAGAGCCCACTTCTGTAGAGAGCATTGGTCTCCAAGATACAGACTTTTAAAAGCTCAGAATGCAGTGTACATCAGAACTCTTGTTTTATCATAGCAGAATGGAACCACGATGGGAAGCAAAATACATATATAGGTTGGGGCATGAAGATGGGTTGTTTTGGGGAAAATTAGCACAGTAAGTTTTCTGACATAGGAGCCATGTGAATTGTAATGGCTCAAGGGCAGATCCAAGTGTGATGGGAACTGATCTTTAAAAATTTGAGGGGCTCGGTATAAAATCACAAATCCAAAAGTAGGTACAAAGTTATTTCAAAAGTAAGTGTTACTTAGAACAAAAAAGGAAATAACGAGTAACTTCTGTATATTTTATAAGAGCGTGTGGTCATATGAACAACATGGCTAGGGCTCCTCCCAGGAAAGGCTTTGCAAGGGGACCCTGTAAGTGAGAGGTCTCAACTAGCGCTGTCCGATAGAAGTTTCTGCAATGCCGGAAGTGTTCACTGTGCTGTCCGCTACAGTAGCCACAAGTCACATGTGGCTTTGAGCACTTGAAATATAGACAGTGTAACTGAGAAGTTGAATTTTTAATTTCATTTAATTTTAATTAAAGTTTCAAGAGCTACGTGTGGCTTTGCCTGCCACGTTGGACAATGCAGGTCTAAAGCAAATATTCATTTACTACAGAGTAAATCTACCTCTGACGTTTATATTATAAATATGCACATATATACATAGACATAGACATATTTGTGTATGTATGTGTACATATAATTGATAGCTATGGGTGGCTACATAGGAAAGATTCAGAGTAAAGAGAAGTTAAGAGTTTTTAACTTTCCAAATTCAGTACACCTCCCTGCAACATCATGTTCCCTCCCAGGGAAAGATTCTTTGCCTCGACAGCTGGCTGCAGGCTGCTGATTTATGGCTGTAAATTGTCCCACTTCTTCTCCCGTCCCCTTCCCTATGTTGGGCTTTGTCTACATTTTCTCCAAACCCTATCTGTTACCTTGATTTTTGAGTCATCTACAAAAAGCAGACAGAGCAGAACCTCACTGTCGTGATTTCCCTACACAGCACAGAAATCTATTCTACCAAATAATAACTGATGTCCTCTGTTCTTCTTTCCAGCTGGTGGACACGGTGAGTAATCTTTATTTACAGCATGTCTTAATCAAGCTCCAAAATGTCATACATCTGGAAAAATGAATTAGAGCCATGTATTGGCTGCCAACTGATATAAATTTTATCCGGGCTTCCTTTGCTGCTTCATACTGGTAGCAGAGTCCTGCTTCCAATAAATCACTCAAGTTTTAGCTGAGCTTCAGAGCTATTTCTCAACCAAGCATTTTTTAATTTTTATTAATATCTTAATGACTAACATCACCATTCAAGTTACTTCTAGATTTTTTTAAACATTATTTCTTACCCCTTCATTTTCTTTCTCTGTCATATCATCTCTGTAGTCCAGCGGTTAGGGATTAAGATGCAGAGGGGGCAGAATAAAAGTAGGGAAGAACAGATGGCAGAATGCACAGCTCAGATAATGCTACATCCATGGAGTTCATGCTTGGTGTTAATTACCAAGTTGGCTTAATATTTTTCAGTACCAGTTTTCAAGTACCTTACAAATGCTTCCTGACATGTTTTGGTATAAACCCCTCATCACCCTCTTATACATTTATATCCTTATACTTTCTGTATAAACCCACCAACCCATGCCCTCTGATTGCTTGTTCATGCATTTAACAAATATTTATTGAAAGCTTCCTTTGTGCCAGTATCTGTCCTAGTCACTGGGGACACAGAGTTGAATAATGGACATGCTTCCTGTCCTCGGAAACTCCCGTTCTCGTGGAGGATCCAGACAGTAAACAAACAAATATGGGTGAATTAAGAGCCCTACAGTTGCTATGAATGAGATAAAGCGGAGGATGTTCTGTCACAGGATAGGGTTGAGGGGAGAGATGTTTTGGATGGAGGGCTCTTCTTGCAGGCAATGAAATTGAAGTTTGGAGTGAGGAGTAAAAGGAGCCAGCTTCAAGACCTAGGAAGAGAGAACTGCAAGTGCAGAGGCCACGAAACAGAACAGACCTAGGTGTCTCCTTGGAACCAACGGAGCCCAGCGTGACTTAGATACATTTAGGGAAAAGGAAAGTGTCACGTGACAAAATGGGGAACTAGGCAGGGGCCGGAGCAAGCTGAGCTTTGCAGTTACAATAAGGAGGCTGGATTTTATTTGAATTGTGATGCGAGGGTATTAAAGAGTTTGTTGAAAGTATTGTGGGGAGGAGCATGATCTGATGGACAATTATTTTTCTAAATTTCAGACTATGGGGGTATAAACATTTTGGTTACATAAATTGCTTTTGTACCATTTGAGTCAAAGTGTGCTGATGGACGAGTTTTTAAAGCTTACTTGATCTGCTGTGGGAAGAGTAGATTGTAGGGGGGATAATTATTCAAGATGTAAATATTTAATATTTTACATGGTTTAATGCTTACAGTATTATTTATAAATATTTGAAAAGTTAACATTTAAAATTACTTTGCGTTCTTTGTATCCTGTAAGTAAGGTTGCTATGTGATAAGGGACACGTTCTTGTCTTTAGGAAAACCCGAATGCCCGGTGCATCCAACCGAGTTGGTGTTTGTGCTAGACCAGTCCCGGGACGTCACGGAGGAGGAATTTGAGCGGATGAAGGGGATGATGGCCTCCCTGGTGAGAGACGTCAAAGTCCGGGAGAACAGCTGCCCCGTGGGAGCGCGCATTGCCATCCTCTCCTACAACTCCCACGCCAGGCACCTCGTCCGCTTCTCAGACGCCTACAAGAAGAGCCGACTTCTCAGGGAAATTGAAGCTATTCCTTACGAGAGATCGTCAGCCAGCCGGGAGATTGGCAAAGCAATGAGGTTTATTGCCAGGAACGTCTTCAAGCGGACGCTTCCGGGGCCGCACACGCGAAGAATCGCCACCTTTTTCAGCAGCGGTCCGTCCTCCGACGCCCAGTCCATCGCCACGGCCGTCATGGAATTCAGCGCGCTGGACATCGTTCCCGTGGTGGTCGCCTTCAGCAACGTGCCCTCGGTCAGGCGCGCCTTTGCGGTATGCGGGGGAAGCCTTTCACAGAACGATTTGTAGTTACTTTGCTTGTGTTCAGAAGCCCCTATAAGAAAGTACAGGACTATGCTTCCATGCCTTCAAAATCAAGGTCATTTGTTTGGAAATTTTGTAAAATTACGGATTGGCAGGGTAGAATCTTAAGTATTCATTACTGTGTGCTGGCAACATGCTATGCCCTTTATGTGTATTATTTGTTTAATTCTCACAAGTAGTGTGTGTGAGATAGATACAGTTGTTATTCCCATTTTATAGATAAGAAAACTGATCCTGGTGAAGTGAAGCTACTTGTTCAGGTTCACACAGCTCTAAGAAGTGGCAGTATCAGGACTGGACTCCAGGTTTGCTATTCTGGTGCTTCCCCAGTCTACTCTCTGAGTTGCCTCTGTGTCCAAACATACTGAACCAGGCGGCCAACAAACATACTTGTCACTTAGATAGCCAGGGTAGTAGTCATTGTGTGTGATGAAAACCAATTGGCTGGTTTTATAAATTCACCACTTATGTAAAGATCCAAATCTTAAACCATCCCAGTTATAGTTTCTTGGATTGAGGATTAAAATCTTCATGTGTAGCATTCCTAAATACATCACCTGGGATTACGACGGCCATGGATAACTTTAAAACACCCTGTCAGTAGTGGCTCAGTGGCCGGGCTCCATTACAGAGGACCTGCTGGGCCCAGCAAAGCATCCTTCCCGTCAGCCGTGTTGGTCCAATATGGTGTTTTCTTCTCCATTCATGTGAGACAGACTATGTAGAAGGGCTCCAGGGAGCAGCAAAAACATATGGGAAAATGCAACCTAAATAAAAAGACCAGCCATTTGAAAATGACTTCATTTAAAGAAAGGAAGGCAAAAAGCCACTAAATCATTGGCTTCACATGTGTGAAAAATCATTACTGGAGAAAATTAGCCAGCTGAATTCCCCCCAACTTTGCAAAATCTCATATTAGAGGACCTAGGAGTAATGGCAATAGGAAACTTCTAGTTAGGTTTAAGAAAGAACTTTCTGAAGTCAATTTTGATTTATTGTTGGCATGGATTATATGGTCTAATACAGGTGGTCAACACCTTTTTCTGAAGGCTTTTTACAGGGCAATCACTCACCTGTTTAGGGTGACTTCTATCTTTCCTGGAGACTGGAGCCTAGAATTAAGTGGCCTTTTGAGGCCCTTTCCAGCTCTCTAATTTTCTGTGAAAGTGTTGAAATAAGCAGAACAGCACTGAAATGTATTTCTCATCTGTATATGGAAAACAATACCTTTTTCCTAGAGTTGGCATGAAGATTAAATGATGCAACACTGTGCATTAGTGCCTAGTACATAGTAAGCACTCAAGAATGATACCTTTTGCTTTAATTATCATTCAGTTGCTTGGTGCTAAACTAAAATCTGTTTCATAATAATGAAATCTAGGTTGTAAGGAAGCTGAAATGCTATTAGTATCATTGAACTATGCAAAAGAAAAGGCTGATGCGTCAGGCTCAAACAGGAAGATGCACATGAATTAGAAAATATTAGGGCCAGGCTATGCAAATGTAGCTGCCACGAGAAGTAGCAGCTCAAAAATTCTGTAAGTGATTTTGGTTTTACAGAGTCCTCATAATTCCCCCATCCTTTGGCTTTATTTAGTCACAAAATAAGAGTCAGCTTTATATCCTGATGCAAATAATTGATGGCACTTGTGATATAAACTTAAACTGACACAATTCTACCCACCCACCAACTCAAAGGTATGTGCACAGCATATAATTTATGAAAAGGTATTTTGTTATTAAACGTTTGAGTGTTCACAATCTCACTTAGAGATGTGATTTTTCAATTCTACCCACCCCACCTAGAGACTCTTTACTCCTTTTTTTTTTTTTTTTTGACACAGAGTCTCACTCTGTTGCCCGGGCTAGAGTGCCGTGGCATCAGCCTAGCTCACAGCAACCTCAAACTCCTGGGCTCAAGCAATCCTTCTGCCTCAGCCTCCCGAGTAGTTGGGACTACAGGCATGCGCCACCGTGCCCGGCTAGTTTTTTCTATATATTTTTAGTTAGCTGATTAATTTCTTTCTATTTATAGTAGAGACGAGGTCTCGCTCTTGCTCAGGCTGGTTTTGAACTCCAGACCTTGAGCAATCTGCCTGCCTCGGCCTCCCAGAGTTCTAGGATTACAGGTGTGAGCCACCGCGCCTGGCCTCTTTACTCCTTTTTTGAAGGAGTTCATCTCAAAAGAGCACTAAGGAAGGTTTAAATTCTTGATAATGACCCTCATAAATCTAAGCAGCACTGGCCCCAAACACCCCTTAGGAACAAGAAAAGTTAGAGATGAAGTCAGAATTGGTCCCAGTGTTCATTCGTTCAACCAATGTTTAGTGAGCACCTCATATACACCAGTTGCTGTCCTAGGCTCTGAGGATACACTAGAAAACCAAAAGGCTTACACAGGTGTTAGAGGATGAAACTAAACTAGAGCTGTCTGGAAAAGCTCAAAAACAGAGACATATGCAAGTTGGTTAGAACCCAGTGTCTGATATTATAGAAGAGAAATTACATTACTATTATGCTACTTTTTGCCTTCTTTTTCTTTCTTCTATCCATTTCTTCCATTGTGCTTTACCTATGCTTAAATTGTTGTTTACTGCTGTTTTTTAAGAACAGAACTCAAAGGCTTAATGACAGTGTATTTTTATTTGGGGGCCAGTTTTATGACCCTAGTTTGTTTCATACCCGTATCATGGCTTTTTAAAATTTTGATTCATCTGAGAGTTCTGTAGTTCAGCATGAAATCAATACCTGTGCCAGACATGTAGTGAGACTCAGAAGCAGCTGCTCCGACAGCACGGGCTGATTTCCCTACGTTTCTTAGCAAATGGACTACGATCGCTCACTGTCTTGGAAGTTTTTTATGATGGTATGAAGTTGAGTGATGGGCTGTGTGTCCCTTCTGAAATATAAGGCCATTTTGGACTGGAAAAACCTCAGTCTCAACTTAGTTTTGTCACTAGGATTATTCCTTTAAATTTGGCAATTGCCTCTTCCAATTTTACTTGCTGCATATTAAGACTTCTAATCTAGGGTGAGTCTCTCTTTCTAATATTCTTACAAAGAAATATGTCTCCTTTTTAGCTAGCCTAACTTTTTTCCCTTTTATTCTGCTGTTTGGCATGCAGGTTTGAGAGAACAATAAGTGAAGTATTTGACATTATATCAATAGATGATTCTTGTGATTGAAGACAGAGTTGAAATGGGTTGGGGGGCTTTAATGGAAAACTTTAGCATTTTGAGCACCCAACTTTTTATTCTGATGAGGATTTTCCTTTGTTAATATAAATTGTCTATAGAAAGAAAATTTTTAATACTAATTGTATTTTTCTTGAGTGCATCAATTTGTAGAGCTCCATGATGGTTAGAGAAGAAAGCAGAGTAGCATCCGGAAGCATTTGCTGAATGCTCAAATCACCCATCTGTGGATGTTACAGTTGCACACTCTTCTAAGCTGCTGCTACTTTGAATCCACAGGAAAGTGCTCGATAAGAAACATGAACAATAGGACACTTTTAATTTAAATCCCCAGCTCACATTTAGTTTAAGGAATTTTTCTGTAATATGCTAACTATAGTTCTTCCAATGATATGTGGTAGGATGATCTCTAAAATCATGTCTTCCAAACTTTATTGAAAGGTTATATCCAGGGAGTAGGGAGTGGGGGGTGTCAGAGGAGAGCACAGACCCTCTGTGGATTCACCCTGGTAAAGCAACTCACTAGAATGAAAGACAAAAATGATGTTGCTTTAAGTTGGCACCAATAGATGTATGTAATGAAATGTGAGCATAAATTAACAACTAGGGCTACCCCTCAGAAATATAGAAGTTGTTACATTGTAGACATACAGAACTGCAAAACTAGTTAGCAAATGGCAGCAATCTCTCAGCAACATCTTGAGAAAGGCTGCTCTAATTTAAATTAGGACCCACTGATACAAAGCTACAATCATGAACATAGCTCATACAGAAAATAAAAGGTAGGTCTTTTTGGGCAGAGCAAAATTTAAACTGAAGCCTCCCATATTCTACCCACGTCTAGGGCTCACTTTCCTCCTCTTTTCACCTCAAAAAAATGTTTGAGGTGGCCCTTCCCAAACTTGGCCCTTCCCAACTGGTCTGACCAGTGGTCTCTG
This sequence comes from Lepilemur ruficaudatus, assembly GCA_963574885.1. Lineage (NCBI taxonomy): Eukaryota > Metazoa > Chordata > Mammalia > Primates > Lepilemuridae > Lepilemur > Lepilemur ruficaudatus. The sequence goes on from CAUYRT010052724.1 coordinate 22,300, forward strand.
AACTGACACTGGGTTTGGTTTTCAGTTAATGATCACAGTCCAGATGGAGTGAAGGTGTGATTCCCTTGAAATTGTGCAGGGTCACTTCTTAAAAGCCACTGACAGTGCAGACTAACGCTTTCTCCTGTTGTATTAGTCAAGACTTCATTTATATTTGTTTATAGACCACCAAAACCAACTTAAGTTACTTATGTATATATATCTACATACCCTAAGAATTTATTGTAAGGATCTAGTGTCCTCTGCCCAGGTGTCCTCTGGTCCTGAGTCCAGGTAAGCAGCCTCTGTTTGTATCCGGTGCTCACCTGGACACACAACTCAGCATTTTTTCTAAGGATCCATTTGCACAAAGAATTAGCAGGCAATGCAGATTTTACTGAGATAGTGAGTCACAGAGAGGGCACTGCCATCATAGAGCATTGCATTCGACCACAAAAAATAGAATGTTTGTGTAACCACCACCCTGTCCTTTCTCTGCTGCTCTACCACCACGGGGTTTCCCCTCATAACACATAATGCTTATTTTCACTGCTTTCTGTTTCTTCCCTCTCAGGCTTTCCCTGGCACTGTTTGTTTCTTTTTCTATGTTATTTGTGTCTAGAAATTTAGCTAAAAGCTTCAGTTACCACATATCCCCTCAGAGCCATCCCCCCTAACCCAGACAGCTTATGAAGGCAAACACAGTGGTCTTCCAGAGATGAATTCTAGTGAGCACAGATTTCTCCATCTCTTATGCATAGAAGAATAAAAAATGGGCAGAAGCAAAGATCCGCCTCAGGAAAAGTCACACTGTCTCCCAATTTCCCCTGCTCCTCAGTCCACAAGACCAAATATGGCCAGCCTACAGCTCCATTAGCTTTTACCACTACAAACAGACTGGCCTCAGGACCCCAGTGCCAGATTTCTGAGAGAAGGGGCCTGAGTGGTACAGATGTCCATGGTTTTTAATAACCATCTAAACATTTTCTACCCTAAATTTGCATTTCCAGAGGGATGGCTCTTAGGTAAACAAGGTAGAAAATTTGCATCTCAAAGGTACAGAACTCAGATTTCAAGCCAAATACCATTATTTATGAGCCAAAGAAAGGTCTAAGTAGGAAGCCCAGTTAAGACACAATTGTCAAAGATGAGGCTTGTTATATAGATTTAAGTCTTTGCCTTCTCCACTGTAAAAGTTTCTCATGATTTAGGTGCAGAGAGGGAGATGCCCTTACCAATGAAGATTCCCTTTATAGATGTAAATTTCTCTTACAAAAAAAGAATCTCGACTAAAAATAGGCAGTTTCTCAACTCACCTTATATTTTTTTTAACTAGATTACTGTCAGCCCTCTGTATCCACGGGTCTATTGTATCTCTGTGGACTCAAGTGAGGATGGAAGACGATCAAAAATAATAAATGATTACAATCATAAAAAGAAGGAAATATAACAACTATTTACATAGCATTTACATGGTATTAGGTATCATAAGTGATCTAGAGATGATCTGAAGTATATAGGAATGTGTGCATATATTATATGCATATACTATGTTGTTTTATATAATGGACTGGAGCATCCAAGCATTTTGGTATCCATGGGGAGGTGCTGGAACCAATCCTCCAAGAATATTGAGAGATGACTCTGAGTTCAGAGTGGAGCCCATTAACCAGTAGGACAGACAAAGCATCTTCTATGCAGGACTGAAATAACTTTCACTATTGTTCTGATCTTAAGATTTTGACCAAAACACAAAGGCAGTTTAAGAAGCAGACCCCGGCTGGGAGTGGTGGCTCCTGCCTATAATTCTAGCATTTTGGGAGGCCGAGGCAGGAAGACCACTTGAGGCTAGGAGTTCAAGATCAGGCTGGGCAATATAGTAAGACCCCTGTCTCTATCCCTCCCCCCACCAAAAAAAGCTGGACATGGTGGCATGTGCATAGACCCAGCTATTCAGGAGGATGAGGTAGGAGGTTTGCTTGAGCCCGAGAGTTTGAGGTTATAGTGAGTTATGATCATGCCACTGCACCTCAGCCTGAGAGACCCTATCTCTAAAATAATAATAATAATAATGAAAAGCAGGCTCTGTTGGTCAGAGGGCCCAACTTCTATAAGCAACTGTTTTAGGTTTCTGTATGTCTTTGAGGTAGAAAAGTAATCAAAAAGGTTAGTAAATTTAGAGTAGGCAGAGGAGGATAAAGAGAAACAAGGTGCAGTCAGAGCTGTCAATGTGTGTTTTTCCTCATTAATTATTGCCTAAGCTTTTCATTTAGTCTTTTGGAAGCTTCTGCATGCCAATCAAAAATACATCCCATTGTTTCAGAAGTGTTTAGGATCCCCCCTTTTTTTCCTCCAAAGTGTCCTATAGATGAGCAATTTTGTTTAGGCTAAATATTCCCCACAGTAGCCACTGTAACTCTAAATTATTTTTAATAAGGTTCACCCATTTCTCTAGAAGAGTACAAGTTCCGAGATGGGAGATTCTTTGAATTCAGATGAACCCACTGTTCTATCTTCTTGTAACCTAACCTATCTACTGAACCCAGTCTAGCTTCCGCCTGACCCAGTCAGACAGTCCAGGACTCTAACTGGATCCAGTTTGATCTGAGACCCAGCCCACTCTAAAAATTCCTCAAATAAACTCAAAGGGCTCAAACATATGTTCATGGAGCTTAAATCCAGGAGAGAACTTGCCCATAACCCAGCAGCTATGAGAGATCAGTGGACACGGTGGACGCAGTGGGCCCAACGGGTACTTTTGCTCGATCAGCGCTCCTGAGGGGCATGGGAGGTCTACTTCGGATCCCGCTTCTGATGCCGGACTGTTAAACGCTTTAGGCAAATTGAATTTTGCAGAGTTTAATTGAGCAAAGAACAATTCACATATAAGACAGCCCTCAAAACCAGAATTTCAGGGAGCTTTGCTTCACAATGTGGACAGACAGCATGCATGGATGGAAAATGGAAGTGAGCTACACAAACAGCTTGGTTGTTATAGCTGGACTTCTGCCTTATTTGAACATGGTCTGATCAGTTGGCTGCCTGTGATCGACTGAAGCTTGGCTGCTGTGATTGGCTGAGACTCAGCTATTTGTTACAAAAGTTTACTCTTCAGTTAGACTTTCTGTTTATGTACTAAGTTAGGTTGCAGTTCATTATGTGACTCAAAGTATGGAGGCATCCTCAGGCCAAATTTAATTTAACACCATCCCTGGTCCAATCAGCTTTAGAAGAGAAACTCCATATAAAAACAACCTCCAAAGTTCTACATCTATAGATTGAGTATGGGAAGGAAACTTCCCAGAGAAAGAGGGAAATTGTTAGCTTAAGACAATAGAATCACAGGAGAAAACTAAAGTGTCATCTGATCTAATACCCTGAGGCATTAGATAAGGTCATACCTACAATTTTTCTTCAACTATCAATTATCTCTGAGTCAATTAACCAAGTTCATTATTCTTGATTATTTGGAGCCTTCTCATCTTCTCCCTGCTCTCCACCCACAAGCTCCCCAGGTGGGTTACTACCAGTGGGCCAAGTTGGAAAAGGTTGGGGAGTTATTTAGAAAGGAGAGCTGCCTAGATGTGGGTCTGAGTGCATTTCAAAGCCAGTCTGGATGGCTAGTTCACAGTGGAAACATAAAGATGGTTATAAGGAGCATCCTGTGATTTTATAAGGTTTTCTGGATGGGGGGAGTGGGGAAAGAAGGTCTCTGATCCTCTTCCTTAAACGCCTTCAGTGTCCAGAGTCTTTTGATTAGTCCTTTTACCTTTCATTGAGCTTTCAGTTTCATCATCTATAAAATGGGCATGAGGAGCATAAAAACTCACTGAGTTGTTGGAACAATGGATATGAAAGTGCTTTGTGGTCTTTAGTGACCCACATGGCACCCACTCTGTGCCAGTCACTGCTTTACAGTTATGAACTCATTTGATGCAGACAGTAATCCTGTTAGGTGGTAGTAACGTTCTCATTTCACAGATGAGGAAACAGGCAAAGTAACTTGTCATATAGCTAGAGAGTAGAGGGCAAAGCCCAGGCAGAGCTCTTAGCCACGCTGGTGTGCTCTGTCTCCCCAGGACTTTCTTAGAAGGAGCACTGTTGCCCTCTCCAGATCTCAGTTCTCTCAACAGTCCTGGGAGGTTCTTAAAGCCCTACCCCTAAGCTGTTCTTTCTCTTCCGTTTCCTGCAGATTGATGACACTGGCACGTTTCAAGTAATAGTGGTTCCCTCTGGGGCCGAGGCCGACTACACACCAGCGTTAGAGAGACTCCAGCGGTGCACTTTCTGCTACGGTAAGAGCCACAGAAAAATAACTTGGTCCATCCTGTTAAGCACATTGAGTCACCATTAGCAGGAGCAGCTGGAACTTGGCAGCAAGGATATGTGTGGCCTTGGGAGGACTTCTCTGGGGCTCTGGGTGCAACCTGTCACACTGCATCTTCCACAGATGGAACATCTCAGCTCAGCAAGCAGTGTCTCCTCTTGTATATCCCAGCAGGAGGACTACATTCCAGGCCTCTCTACTTATTACAGCTTCCAGGAAACAGTAATGATTTTTAGAAAAACTTAGCCTATCTCATTGCCAAGTTTTTCGTGCTATGAAGTATATTTATGTGTTTTCTAAACCTCAAATGTTCATAGCCCCAAAGAAATACTTTAAAGCAATTCAGCACCCTTGTACCGCCTTGGAGATATTTTTTAGTATAAAAGTGGAAAATTGCAAGAATTCATGCATTTCTCATTGAAAAGAGGCTTCACGGACTCCTAAATTTTTGTTTTGTTTTGTTGAGACAGGGTCTCCCTCTGTTGCTCAGGCTAGGGTGCAGTGGCATGAGCACAGCTTACTGCAACCCCAAACTCCTGGGGTTAAGAGATCCTCCCACCTCAGCCTCTAGAGTAGCTAGGACCACAGGTGCGTGCCACCACACCTGGCTAATTTTTAAAATTTTCTGTAGAGACAGGGTCTCTCTCAGTGTGTTGCCCAAGCCGGTCTCGAACTCCTGGGCTTGAGCGATCCTCTACCTCGGCCTCCTAAAGTGCTGGGATTTCAGGCATGAGCCACCACACCTGGCTGGACTCCCAAATACTAAACATCAGAAAGATGTGCAGTGTTGATTTGTTTATAGTGTTTTATACATGATCAATAGGTCTAACTAGAAAACTGGACTCTAATCTTCCATCTGAGTGTTCTAATAATTACGAAGACAGTGGAAGCCACTGAGATCATTGGTGGCTATAATAGTTAAGAGATATCAAGCATTTATTTACAGGCCATGCACTGTTCTAATTGCTTGTATCAATGATAGTGATGATGACAGTTAATACTTAAAGCTATTGTGCTTATTATAATCCAAGCAGTGTTCTAATCCCTTTAAATGAATTATGTCATTCAATCCTTATAATCACCCTAAAGCATTTGAACTATTATTAGCTCATTTTTCAAATGGGGAAAGTGAAACTTAGCGAGATGTATTGTAATAATTTGCTCAGGGCCTCTCAGCCAGACCCAACCCAAGAAGGCTGCTGGTCTAAACTGCCCCAAGTTTATGAGAAGTAGAGGTCTCACTCTTCTGTTCCCTGAAACTCTCCATTTGAGCCTGAAGAAAATGCTTGATTCCTCTCCTTCTCCACGTGTGTCAGTGAGACGCTAACACTGGCCATCTAAATGACCTCAGAGGGAGGTGGTCATTCTGGGGGAGAAGTAGGATTTCTGTTCTAATAACCCCTCTTCTTTCTGTCTTCCCCTCTGCTTCCCTCTCCCCACCTCTTTCTCGCTCTCAGGCTCTCTCGCTGTCTGGACTGCACAGGGTTGGTTTAGGCACTGGCAATCTTAAGTAGTTAAAGCACTAACCAGTGTGTGGGGAGCTACATCCCACCCTATATATTCTCAGTTGCTCTTTCAAACATGTCAGTTACGACAGTGTGTGCTGGTATGTTGCACAGTCAGAAGTTGCACATGTGTGACTGGGGATAGATTTTGGCTCCATTTCTTGGCTTGAACTCGTTTCATCTCTTAGGCATATAATGGAAGATATTTTGGCTGCCGTTTCCTGCAATTAAAAAACCCACAAAACTGAGCAAATGGGCAGCCTGCTGTCCCTGATTTTGGAAACTGCCTTGCACACAGGTGACTGTTCTGTCATCTGATCATTACACAGGGTCATAAAATTTTACTAAATTTCAATAAGGGTACCATAACTTGCCCAGAGTCACATCTTTATTGAGTCCATGAGCAAGAAGGAAGTTAGGAGTTTGCTGTGTTTCCAAGGATCAGCATTCTGGTCATTAATCTTTCATCTAATAGATTTTATTTGTGGCCTTGCCTATATCTAAGTACCAGCTGTCCATACACATGTTATTCCATTTCTCTTCCTTCTCTTTGGTTTTTAAAGAGGCCAGTCTCATCCTCAACCATCGACTATCGTTAGAAACCTAGGGTCACAGAATGCCAGCCCTAGAAGGGATCTTCAGGTGAATCTCGTCCTATGACATAATTGGGCAGAACTGTGCAGAATTGAGGCCCAGTGGTGCCTTGGCCAGAGGCACACAGCGTGTTTGTTACTGAGACAAGACCAGAACCCAGGTATCCCAGCTTTCAGGCCAAGGAGCCTCCCTACTACTACGCTACATGTCCTCATTTTTAACATTAAAACACAGACTTCATATATAGAAACTCCTAGACATACTACTGTGTCCTTTGGCAAAATCATCTTATTCTTCTGGCCTCAGTTCTTATGTAAAACTAGAGGATTAGGTGACCTCTAAGATCCTTTCATTTCCAATTATTTTTTTAAATTTCTCTGAATATTCACTGTGGTCAGATTTAATAAAATCTCCTGTTTTTATTACTATGCATTCTTCTGTTAAATGAGATATGAATATTTATAAAAATTACCTCATATTTTATGAAAGTCTATTAATATCCAGTATTCATTCAACAAACACATGTTGAGCTTTCAACTAATAAGCTCTATGGAGATACAAGGATGGACAGTAGCTTTGTCCTTAGGGAGCACACATAGACCTTGAGTTATAAACTATTATTTAAATTGAAATAAAAGATATATTGCTTTTTTTCACTTTCACTTTCTAAACAGATTACTTTTTCATAGAACAATGTGAGCATAGTGATAAGGGCCATTGGTTTAACCTGTATATTGTCAGTCTAGAGGGATCAGGAGTTATTATGTTGTGATACAGTGTATTCTTGCAATGCATGAGATATAGTGTCCACTTCAAACATTATAAACTTAAGAGACAGCCAAGATTAAATTTTTGTTGATAGCAGCTTAATTTTTAAAAGTCTGACAGCATTAGTAAATGGAGTCCAAGAAACCAGCTCAGTATAAAATCTTTACTTTTTGGAAGTAGATGCAAACCATGTACTAAGAAGTCTTCCTGTTGTTAATATTAAAGTCATTTAGTAACTATTTTAACATCAAAGACCATACAGTTTCCAAACATCAAAATACTTGAAATGCTATCCTTCTTTTTCTGTCCATTCCTGCTTAGTAACTCTAAGTGACTTTTGGTTCACAGATATATGCAAGCCAGATGCTTCTTGTGACCAAGCCAGGCCACCCCCTGTGCAGTCTTACATGGACGCTGCTTTCCTTCTGGATGGCTCCCGGAATGTGGGAAGTGCTGAATTTGAAGACATAAGAGGTTTCCTGGGAGCACTGTTAGATCACTTTGAAATCACCCCAGAGCCTGAAACCTCTGTCACTGGAGACCGGGTGGCCCTATTGAGCCATGCTCCCCCCAACTTCCTACCCAACACTCAGAAGAGTCCTGTGAGAACAGAATTCAACCTTACTACCTACCGCAGTAAGCGCCTCATGAAGAGGCACGTAGAAGAATCAGTTCAACAACTAAATGGAGATGCTTTTGTTGGTCATGCCTTACAGTGGACTCTGGACAACATCTTTTTAAGTGCACCCAATCTGAGAAAAAACAAAGTCATATTTGTGATATCTGCTGGGGAAACCAGTCCCTTGGATGAGGGAACTTTAAAGAAAGAATCTTTGAGAGCTAAATGTCAGGGGTATGCTCTATTTGTGTTTTCCCTTGGCCCTACTTGGAATGATAAGGAACTGGAAGATCTAGCCAGCCACCCTTTGGATCATCACTTGGTCCAGCTTGGCCGAATTCATAAACCTGACCACGGATACGGTGTGAAGTTTATGAAGTCTTTTATAAACTCAATCAGACGTAAGTCAGAAAATCTGTTCTTTTCTGTGTATTAAGGGTATACTTGGTATTCCCCAACCCCTCCCCCCAAAAAGGTTGATAAGCTGACATGGATTCTTGGAAACCTATTGTCTGTCTTCAAGGGCACTGCAGGGTCAGAAAGGAAAATATGTAATGATGGATGGTGAAAGGGAGGAAACCTCTGATTCCTAAGCATTTAATTTTCTGGCTCTTTTTTTAAATGCCTCTGGTTCCTATGGCGAAGCAATCATAACAAGCCGCTGTTCACACATCTGTCCACATGCAGCAATGTAGTCTGGGGATGTGAATTCACAGCCTGGACTTCAGCTACAAAGTAGAGATGCTTGCCATGTAACATTAACACATTGCCCTTTGATGGAAAGTTTCATCGGTTAACGACACACCGAAAGAGAGAGCCAAAGAAAAATTAAACAGTTCTTGGCTTTGCTTTTGTAAGTTCCTAAAGCAGAGTTTGAAGTGTTAGGAGATACCATTTTACCTGTCAGAATGAAAGATACAACCTTGCAAAACTTTCTTAGCCTCATTAGTAACTCTTTATAATGCCAGTAATTAATGTAACTGATGCTCATAAAAGAGAAACATGGGCTGTATTTCTTGGATTGAGCTTGCTTTGAAAATATGCAACCCATTTTGAATGCAACAGGATGGATAAAAAGAAGCCATGTCTTGATGACTCTGAAGGTTAAAGGGTGCTCAGTAGCATTTGCAGACGTTTTCATGGTGAATGATCCGTTGGATCCAGATGCATAAAAGTGAACACATCGGCCAAAGAGTACCCAGTGCAGCTCAAGTGAGGTCCTGATTGTGTTTCAAACTTGTCACTGATATTACATGGTGAGACCAGTTAGGGCTGTGAAGGCATTGACTAATCAGTGCAGGGTGAGGTCTGAGGAGTCTTAGAGATTGTTGGTGGGGCCAGTGTTATGTCCTCTGGTCCCCCGCTACTCAAACTGAGTCTAGGACCAGCAGTACCATCATCACCTGAGAGCTTATTTGAAATGCAGAATCTCAGGCTCCACCCCAGACATTCTGATCCAGAATCTGCATTTTGTCAAGATCCCCAGGTGACTCACATGCACAGTATGGTCTCAGAAGCACCAGTATGGGTGCAATACACTCCCAGAATGAAATTTATGTGGATGTGTTCTGGAATAGGAACCAGAAAGAAGAGCTAGCAGAAAAGGTAAAAAAAGAGGGCCTAGGAGTCATTTTGAGGGAAATGATCACAAGGCATTTGTGAAGGTAAAACAAAACACCTTGAAACACTGATAATCTTGTAAAGAAACACTCCCTATGGGGCAAGAAGTTGGAAGGAAGTCTGAGGATGGAATTTCCTTCCTCAGTCCCCCAAAATTCTTGGTGGTGTTCCATGGTAATTAGTCAAATTGTATGATTAGATAAATGGCACCACCACCCCTCCCCAAGCAGGGAAAGGGAAAGAGATGTTTTAAGAAAAAGGTGCTCAGAGTTACAGGAGAGAGAGATAAACTGCTTTTGAAAAACTATAGCCAGGGCACAGTTACATACTACTTTTTTAGAACTTAGGTATCTAGAAATTGTCAATTCAATCTTTAAAATATAGCTATCAAAGTACAAATCAACAAAGACTTTGCATAATCATGTTCAACCACATGCTTAGTTCTATAGCAGGCCCACAGACTCACATTCATTCAACATTAATGTGTATTTATTAGGCTCCCTACTCTGAGCCACTCACTGTTTAGGTGCTGGGTATCGAGGAGTGACCAGAATCAACACATTTTCTAAGAGAAGCAAAACTACTGGAAATTTGATTCTTAGATTAAAAGTAAAAAATGAGGTATACAGTAAGGATAGCATCAGTCTTAGTCCACACGGTCCTAGCTACAACAGCAGCTCTAGAGACAGGGCTGTGTCACAGCCCAAGACAAACCTACTACTTTCAATGACCTCAGGTCACCAGGAAGACGTTTTGTTCAACAAAATCTGTTCAAAGACTCTCATCAAAAAATGGCTTTTAAATTTTTAAATGTTATAAAGAGGCACGCTTTACTGTTCTGAAAAATTAGTACAATTCCAAATGAAATAAGCCACTAATAACTTAAGATGGCACTGATGTTACTGTTGTAGTTAGTGAGCCACAGGCCGTAAAGGGAATGTCCTTTTCCCTTTACATTTTGATATTGCAAAGGAGCAAATAAAAAGTAACTACTCTGATTAGTTCATATTAGTTAAAGGCCAGACCATTAGGACTGGCTCATGGTAGCTCCTCTAATGGCTGATCAATTTTAGCAGTTAAGGGCATCTTTTTAAAAAGTCAGGTGGGCTGGGCACAGTGGCTCATGACTGTAATCCCAGCACTTTGGGAGTCTGAGGCAGGGGGATCATTTGAGGTCAGGAGTTTGAGACCAGCCTGAGCACCATAGTGAGACCTCATCTACACACACACACACACAAAAAAAAATTTTAAAAATTAGCCAAGCATGGTGGTACACAGCTGTAGGTCTAGCTATTCAGGAGGCTGAGGCAAGGAGGATCACTTGAGCCCAGGAGTTTGAGATTGTAGTGAGCTCTTAATATGATGACATCATTGCACTGCAGCCAAGGCAACAGGGTGAGACCCTATCTCAAAAATTAAAAAAAATAACTTAGTTGAATTCACCTATAAATTCAGAAGCAATGGATTTTCTAAATTGACTTTTAGAGATTCTCTTGAGAAATCTGCTTTCATTTTTATCTGACCAACTTAGTTCATATCTTTCTTTGATAAATATTTCTTTGTGTACAGAGAAGATTACAGTAATGTTAACAGCCATGACTAAGAGACTCATTATAGACTTCTCTTCCTAGGTGCAATCAACAAATACCCACCAATACACTTCAAAACAAAATGCAACAGACTCAGCTCTACAGATCCAAAGCAGCCTCCACGACAGTCTCGAAGGTATTATGTCTGCTTGGTATTAACTGATAAATGAATATGCCCCCTCTTTTGTTCTCTATCTATTCCTCTTTTGTTTCCTCCTCCATGAAAAATATATTGCTACATGATATTAAAATATAATTCAAAGGAACAAAATATAATTTTCAAAACATCCAGGTTGATCTGAAAAATAATCAACTAGTTTTTTTAATGAAAGATCTAACTGTTGAAACAAATACCCAAATGGGATGCCCCAGTGGCAATGAACATACCTAATGACCAGATCTTGGTTTCTAAATACCATTAAAAGGAACCAGGGTTTCTTGGAGAAAGCCCTAATTCTAGGCTGTAGCAGGGAAGGTACAATGTTAGCCTAGGGCAACTTGTTGTGCCAGAAGGTAAGAAGATATTTAAAAACTAACAATGACATTTCAAAAGGACAGAGTAGTTGTCTTGAAAGGATTCCCACTGATCTAATTTTGGATAATTTGATCACCAGAAAGAATAATGATAGTAACAAAATTATTATACATTGAATTTTTAAAATCTGTAAGTCTATGTAGATATGTAAAAAATGACAAAAGGGAAGAAAAACTCTTTCTTTATATTTGAAGGCTAGCTAGTGAATGTAGAGAAATGGTAGAATTAGAAAATCACCAATTTGTAATTTATAATGCAATAACAATGTTAATAAATGTAACAACTGATCATTAGGGATGCTGAAACCATTGTGTGACAGGTTGTTGGGGAACAGGCTGTTTAAAGAGTCTCAAAGAACCACTCCCATGTTATTAATTACAAAAAGGAAAATGTGCTTTTACACAGTGAGATCTGGCAGTGCCCACTTAAACCAAGTTCTCCTTGCAAGAACCTCATATAGGAGGTTTGAGACCCAAGTCTAATAATGAGGAAACCCTTAGACAATTCCAGAATCTAGAATGTTCTTCAGAACACTTCACCTATACTCTTTATAGTTTCATATCATGCAGAATAGAGGGAAATGGGGTACTGGTCTAGAATGGGAGAGACTAAAGAGTCCAAACAGCCAAAGGTAACTGTATGAGCTTTAATTAGATCCCAGATCAGGAAAAAAGCTGATATAAATGACATTTGAGGAACTTTGCGTATGAACAATATGTTAGATGATATTGTTGAATCCATGTGGGTATCCTTGTTTGTGATAATAGTATCATGTTTCTATAAGAGAATGTCTTTGTCCTTGAGACAGATATGCTGAAGTATTCAAGATTAACATGCATGATGGCTGTGACCTACTTTCAGATGATTTTCCTAAAGGGAAGTAAGATGGTGTCTGGGTGTGTATATAGACAACTATAGATACACATATACACATACACATAGAGTAGGAAGATGGTAACACAGTCTAGCTGAAAGGTATACAGGTATTTATGGTTCCGTTCTCTTTCTAATATTCTGTGAATTTTACAATTTTCAAAATAAAAAATAACTTGTAAGACTCAATGAAGGATTAAACAGGGTAACAGACACAACTGAAGAGAAACATAATGAACTAGAGAACAACTGAAGAAATTATTGAGTATGCAGAAATGATAAATATAAGAGGCTTAGAGATAGAACTGAAAGGAAAGATCTAAACTATGTCTAACTGGAATTGTAGAAAGATAAAGTGGAAATAATAAATGAGAGATGATATTCAAAGACATAAAGGGTTGATCATTTTCTAGACCTTATGAAAGACACAAATTCACAGATGAAGAATAGACAAGATATATAACAGGCAGGATAAATAGAAAGAAAGCAAGAGTTAGCCATGGTTTAGGGAAATGCAGAACACCAAGACAAAGAAAACTTAAAAGCAAACAAAAAGACCAGATTATCTACAAAGAAATCATAATTACGTTAGTAGCTGAATTATCAATTGCAACAGTGGAAGCCACAGAACTATTGAGTATCTTGAAACCAGTGAGAGAAAATTTCTGTCAACTTAGAAACTGCCTTTCAAAACTAATGGTAAAAAAAATGATGATTCAGATAAAAATACAATCGTTTACAACAAAACAGTCTTCACTAAAGAAACTTCAAGGAAAATAAAAATGACCACAGTAGGAAGGAATGAGATACAAGAAGTAAAAGTGAATGATAAAATTTGGTAATATTTAGGTAAATATAAATAAACATATTTTTAAATAACAGTAATATCTAACTTGTGGGGTTACAAAAAAGCTGTAATATAATAATAAAGCTATAAAAATAAAACATTTGTCACCTGGTAGTTTTAACAGAAAAAAATAGTACTAATATTATAAATATTAATAAGTATTTTTGATTTATTTAAATATGAGAAAAGACATTAATAAAATAACCTTTTGGCCAGTAAAAAAAACCTTAAACTTTAAGGAAAGAAAGATGGTACTAAAAAAAGGGACAATAATAAGTCACGGGGAGGTAATGGAGTTAAAGGGTTCTAGAAACATGCATTATTTGGGCCGGGTCTTAGGCTATTGAAAACTTTAGACTCTTAGAAATGCATTGAAAAATTTGAGGGCACACATGGAAAAGAAAAATAGAAAGTAGCTAACTACCAAAAATGTAGTGAGGGGAAATAGAATAAAAAAAGAACAAATACTTTTTAAAATAAAAAGCCAAGAAAAAATACATTTTTTAAAAAAGGCAAGAAAGGACAAGTAGAAGGCACAAAGTAAGGCACCAGACCAAGTCTATTTTAAATACAACAGTAATCACAATAAAAATACGAGGACTAAACATGCCAATTACAGTCAGAGACTGATGGATTTGATTTAAAAAAACAGAAAGGAAAATGAAGAATATAGTAAGAATAGAACTTAATATTTTATTAATAATTTGCCCTAAAGGCAAAAGTTAGTTCCTTTAAAACTTAGTAACATGCATATATAATATCTTTTGCATGTATGAATATTACTTACATTTTTACAAATTAGGAATAAATGAAATCAAGCAGTTAGGAGTGTTTCTTTGTTTCTGTGGTAAATCATTCTATACTAACATACACATACATACCCAGACACTGATCATAATCAAGTATGCAAAGAACAGAGACATAGACCAATGGAACACAACGGAGAACCCAGATATAAACCCATCGTCATATTGTCATCTGATCTTTGACAAAGCAGACAAAAACATACACTGGAGAAAAGAATCCCTATTCAATAAATCGTGCTGGGAAAATTGGATAGCCACATGTAGAAGACTGAAACAGGATCCTCACCTCTCACAAAAATCAACTCATGGTGGATAACAGAATTAAATGTAAGGCATGAAACCATAAGAATTCTAGAAGAAAATGTTGGAAAAACTCTTATAGACATCAGCCTAGGCAAAGAATTTATGAAGAAGACCCCAAAGGGAATCACGGCAACAACAAAAATAAATAAATGGGACCTGATCAAATTAAAAAGCTTCTGCACAGCCAAGGAAACTATCACAAGAGCAAACAGACAACCTACAGAATGGGAGAAAATATTTGCATGCTACACATCCAATAAAGGGCTGATAACTAGAATCTATATACAACTCAGGAAAATCAAGAAAAAAATCAAACACTATCAAAAAGTGGGCAAAGGACATGAACAGAAACTTTTCAAAAGAAGACAAATGACCAACAAACATAGAAAAATGCTCAACATCTCCAATCATCAGGGAAATGCAAATCAAAACCACAATGAGATATCACTTAACTCCAGTGAGAATGGCTTTTATCAAAAAGTCCCCAAACAACAAATGTTGGC
>CAUYRT010052727.1:0-10507 GCA_963574885.1 Lepilemur ruficaudatus
TAGGCCTGTCAATGGGTCACAAAGGACTCCAAGAAGGGAGGGGGGCATGATGAGGCATGTCTGACCTCCCTCCTCCTGGCAGACAATTTTAGGATATTCCTTTGGCCACGAGGGGGTCCATTCAGTCAGCCGGTGGGGGGGGGAGCCTTAAAATTTTATTTTGGTTCACACTACCTTGTTTCTGATGCTATTCAACAGTCATACAAGCCCTCACCATTCCTGGGTTAAAACTATTTATCATTCTTTCTTAGTTTTTAAAATGAGGGTTTAAAAAATGCTAGCTTTAATTCATTTGGAATTTGTTACAACATGTAAGATGAGCTATGAATCTATTTTTTCTTTACTAATATCAACTTTCTGATAATATTTATTAGTGATTTTTTTTCTTCGCTCTAATGTTTCTTATTTATTAGATGCTGAATTTTTCTAATATTTTAACCTAATTTAAGGAAGTCCTATTGAGTTTTATTGATCAGTTTTTCTGTTTTAAACACAGAACTGTGCAGTTTATATTTTGCTTTGATTTATTCAGCACACTTTGAGTGCCTCTCTGTGGTAGGCATGGTGCTAAGTGCTAGGGTACAAAGAAAATACAGTCTTCAAGGAGTGGGTACAGTCTAGCAGAGGAGTCATCAAGTAAGGAAACCATAGATTGCTGAGCGGTACAGTAGAGGTGTAGACACAGAATGGGCACCCCCAAAGCGAGCCAGGCTGCAAAGGGTGTTACTTAGCATCCAATAAAGAGTTCACTCCTGTTACCTTCAGAAATGTATTTGACATTCTTGCCTATTTGAGATAATTTCTGGTTTGTCCTAGAGATAAATTCATTAAACAAGAATTCCCGGGTCAAAGAGTATGCACATTTAAATATGCTACATTATGTGTAAATTTTAAGAGTCTTATTCAAGAACAGATGTTACTATGGACAAGAAAATAAGTTGAAAAACAGACAATTTGTTAGAGTGAAGGGAGTATGGGTTATTTTTAAAACGTCTTGCATTGTCAAATAAATTGATAGATCTTTTGAGATATAGAATATATTTTTAGTATTTTCCCATTCTCTTTTGTGGCTGGCTCTATGATTTGTCCTGCCACCCTGCTGGGCCTTTTTGATTACAGTTTGGTGATCTAAAATGCTTAATGAAATTCTGTATTTATACTTTGCTATTCTCACTTTGTTTTTCTAATTTGTTTTACTTTATTTTGAGAATTACTTAACTCTTACTAAAAGTTTTACTTTATCTGTATTTTAATGTCTCTCATCTGAGCTTAGACTTCTACCCTTCCATATAATGAATTTTACAAATACAGGATGCGGTTAACATTTTTTTTCTTTTTTTAGTTTTTCTGGATCTTCAAACCTTTTCGTTCTACATTCAAAAAGAAAAGTCAGGACAGAGACTGTATTTGGTTAATTTCATTCTTTGGTTGATTTTCTCCAAGTTACTCCAGGATCTAAGAAGCAGGCTACCTTCTCCCATTTCTTCCTGGCTACTTATAAGGGCCTATATTAGTCTATAGAGTTGAAAAACAGACATGAATATGAAGTTTCTCTCAAATGGGACTTGATATTTATTAATATTTATATCAATATATTTTCAGTCCAGTCTCATTTTCTCTTTTGGTTATGTGTTGGCATTATTGCCATTTCTCTTCTTTTGTGCCAATGTCCACAGTAGTGGATCCACGTCCCAGGCCCACCATCTCTGGGATTTGATTCACTGTGTATGTGATTTTTTCCATGGTTTGGGAATACCCTCTTAATGTATCCCCAGCAACATTCATTCTTCATTCCACTCTGTCAGTTCTGCCCTTTTCATTGTCTGCTGCTATGTTCAGTTCTTTCATGGAGTTGGCAAGTGTGGCTCTGTCTTCCAGCCTGGCACCATGCGAATGTGGCACTCATACCTCCTCCTGCAGGGAGTGCAATTCAGGAGCAGCCTCATGGCTCCAACCTGAATCCACCACCAGGTTTGCACTGAGGCCATCTGTCTTGGTCTGTTGGGTTGCTATAACAAAGTACCAAAGACCTGGTGGCTTATAAACAACAGAATGTATGTCTCATGGTTCTAGAGGCTAGAAGTCTAATATTAGGGTGCCAGCATGGTCAGGTTCTGGTGGGGACCCTCTTCTAGGTTACAGACTGCCAACTTCTTATGGTATCCTCACATGGCAGAAAGAGAGAGAAAGAGCTCTTTGGGGTCCCTTTTTTCCTAAGAGCACCGATGGGATACATAAGACTTCTACCTTCATAACCTAATTACTCCCAAAGGCCTCACCTCCTAATACCATCACATTGGGGGTTAGGGTTTCAACACGTGAAATTTGAGAGCACATAGACATCCAGTGCATTGCACTATGCTTCCCCTGGGCTGTCTCCAGCCAATGTCTGCGTGCAGCAGGACCAGGGACGGGACTCCTCTGATGAATCACTTTGGCTTGAGGGCTCCCCATTGGCCTGGTAGAAACTTTCCTAGAGCTGTGCCACAGTCTGAGACTCTTCCTACCCTGATCTTGCTGCCTCTCCTGTCTCGCAGGGTCAGACCTGCATGGAGATGTGACAGCTCTCCTTGCCTTCTCCAGGTCTCTGCTCATTTTCTGTCACACTCATTTTCTCCAGTAAATCTCTTGCTTGTCTCCTCTTGTCTTGGCGTCTGCTTCTGAAAGGTCTGGAACTAACACATCCATCATCATAGCATTTTCAAGGTTTATAGTCATAATTACTTTTTGTGTCTTTCAAAAGTACAATTAGTCCTCATCTTTTATGCATTCAGCTTTCTGCAGCCTGTTCTTACAGTAATGCTCCTAAACTAGTACTTGTCAAACTGTAAGTCACAACACATTAGTAGATCTTGAAATCAATTTAGTAAATCTTGAAGAGAACAGAATTAAAGAAATCAGAGTACATCATATAAAGTAAAAGTAAGTATTATTTCAGGAGACTTGTTTCAGTGTGTGTGTACCGGGGTCTCAATAAATACATTTAATAATATACATATAATAATAATAAATACATGTCTTGCTGTGGATTACACTCAAAGGAGTTTGAATGCAGCATCCTTTCTATACCACATTCTTATGTTTTCATAAGAATTTATGCTTTTGATCAAACTTATTACATCATGGCATTACCTGTCAAACAACAATAGTTCTATTTATGGAGTTTGGGTAAATGGTTATGGACCGCTTGAATATATTATTGAATTTCCCTTTTATTTTAGAAAAAAATATGTGGAATATTTAAAACTCTGGAGTCTCATAGTACTGTTAATTCAAATCTAGGAACCACTGAGCATCTGCAGAGAATCTTTAGCTGCAGTCTGATGCTCCTGGGACTTAAGTAGGCCAAGTGTGGGTTCTATTGCAAAGCACATAACGTGTGTAAAATAATGGAATCACTTGATATCTCTAACAGGCAAGGTATTTAAAATTGGGATTGGCATTTTAATATCAAAAAGCATTTCTGTGATCCAAATACAGGAGGCCTTTGCAGGTCCTGAGAGCTACTGGTGGAGGTTCAGCTTGCTACAGACTCCTTTATTTAGGAAGAGGTGGTGTTTTCTCTTCTCTTGACAAAATTTTCAAGAAAAGTGTTACGATAAAATTATAGTGCTCTTTACAGTTCTCTACTCAATCTCCTGTAAATCACCTTTTCTCATCTTAACGTTGACTCTCCTTTCTTCCTGTGTTCAAAGGGTCACTTCGAGCTGAGAAAATTAGAATTTGAGGTTAAAAAAACCTCTTAAAAAAATAATTTTATTTCCCATACTTAATGTTTAAACTTTAAAAGCATATATACATTGCAAAATAATTTTGGGATAAAGAAACTTTTAATAATTATATCATAATTAGAGACTTTATCATATTTTTTAGTTCCTTGAGTATAGAACCTCCACTTAAGTAATTGTCCTTTTTACAGTACAATTTCTGTATGTACTTTTAAAAGAACCTGTTATGTTTAAAAGTAGATAATCACCTCTGGTTACCACTAGCTCATTTCCAGGTGGTGCTAGTCTTTTCTCCATCGTATGCAACATCACCTACATTTTGTCCTGCCTGCTGGATGGCAGTTGGGAGAATGATCACAGAGCTCACCACCCACTGTGGACGTAACAATTTCACACATGTCAAAAGCTGAACAAAAGACATAGCGGAAAACAGATCATTGCAGGGTTTTGCCTGTAAAAGTTGTTAATTGGCCATGGGTATTGATTATTATGTCCTTGATTCAGGAGTGTATATTGTTGCTTTGGTTGTTTTTATGTAGGAGATGATGAGGACAATGTTTGTGCCAGTTATAAGTTATTAACTGATTTTAACATCATTATTTCACTTCTTTCTAATGTGAATCAGCTAGTATTCTCATGTGTATTTCTGACTTTTCTCTCTAATATATGCACACTTAATATTGGACTTGAACACCTTATGCTGTTTCTCTGTAGGGTTATGTTAAAGATTTCAGTAGAACTAGCAATTTGAGGGCCATTAATTTAGTGCTTTCATGTCTCTTGAGAAATAGGAGGACATGCCTTTCTATTCTGAATACATCTGTGAAATCCTAATATCAAATCTTTGGCAAAATTTTGATGAACATGTTCAGTAAAAGTTCTCTGTGTTTTCTAGGATAGATACAAAAACCTCCTTTGTAGCACATGCCACAGAATTAGATCTGGTTTTGGTTATGGCCAATTCTGGCTCCAACCCCACCTCTACCCTAGGATTTGTACCTTCTTCCTCTGCTCTCAGTGCAGCTGTCACCTGAAGGGTGACCAAAGAGGCTGGTGGTGGGAGGGAAGGTGGGGAGAAAGGGGCTCTCTCCGAAGCTCAGGTGTATAAATCATCCTTGCTCCCTGTTCTCCCTCCCTCACTCCCCACCATGTCACATGCACCAAAGCTTCTTTCCTCTCCCACAGACACATCGCTTTGAAACCTCTCTTGTCTAGCACAGAGCAGGCCTTGACCTTTATTTAAACCTGATTTCACCTACTGCAGCAGGGGACAAGCGAGGGAATACAACTTAGTTTTTCTCTTTAGCCCCAAACCCCGGCTTCTAGGCTTTGCATCCCTTTAGGAATGACAGATGGTATATAATATAATATAACATAAGATAAGTAGAGAAGAAATAAGCAATCATTATAACAGGCCACTAAAAATTTCTGGGACCACCAGGCTGGCTTTCTCCCCTTTCCTTTGGATTGTGCCCAAAACATGAAATGTACAGTGTCTTTGCTGACCGGCATGGTGGCTTGCCACATGAGGCTATTGAGCTGTTGGAATGTAGCTAGTCGAAATTAAAACATGCCGTAAGTGTAAAATGTACACTATATAAAAAAAGTTTAAAAATGAATAAAATATCTCAATAATTTAAAATTTTTGATTATATATTGAAATGATATCAATCTGGGGATTTGAATAAAATTAATATATTGTGAAAATTAACTTCACCTATTTCTTTTTAACTGTGGCTACTAGAAAATTTAAAATTACATTTATAGATTGCATTATATTTTTATTACATTGTGCTGTTATAAACCCGGTTTCAATTTGCAGAGGATATTTGGGGCTTAAATTTTGTTATTTATAATCAATGCATTTCTAAATGTATAATCAGTTTAAGTATCATGTGCATAATATAAAAATCATAAAATATGAAAAAAGACAGAAAAATGACAAAATTTATCAGCAAGAAAATATTTGCAGAGCTTTAAACTATGTGGCTCACACCTGTAATCCTAGCACTTTGGGAGGCTGAGGCGTGAAGACTGCTTGAGCTCAGAAGTTCAAGACCAGCCTGAGCAAGAATGAGACATCATCTCCACTAAAATAGAAAAATGAGCCCAGTCATCGTGGTACATGCCTATAGTCCCAGCTACTCGGGAGGCTGAGGCAGGAGGATCACTTAAACCCAATCGTTTGAGGTTGCTGTGAGCTATGATGTTGCCACTGTACTCTAGCCCAGGCAACAGAGTGAGACTCTGTCTCAAAAAAAAAAAAAAAAAAAAAAAAGGAAAAACAAAATACCTATGAGGTCCCCAAATGTACTTTCTGTGCATCTATGCCCTAGACTCATTTCAGTTTCATGTGCAGAGCTAAATCAGAATGGCAAGAAGAAACCCACAACGTTCTGTGCTTAATTTCTGCAGTGTTGGCTACATCAATTTGCTTTGGGCTTTAAGTGAGAGTTCCAGTGTTTATAGCAATTTGAGGGAAAGTGGAGGCGGTTCATGTTACTTTCTCTTCTAACTTCTAAAAAAAGAACACAAAGAAAGAAAAGAAGGAAAGTGTGTGTTTCCTGGGTAATCACTCTCACTTAAAACGTTGCTAAGATGGTGCTGGTCTGCGTTGTGCGAATGTGAGCTCTGCTCTAAACCTTCTCCCAGAATGCGAGCTGACTTAGTGTTCCAAAAACAGTTTGGCTGGTTTTCTTGCTTCAGCTTGGAGGTTTTGTATGGTCTCTGGTTTCAGCTGGCAGAGGACATGAAAGGGCGGAAATCCCACATAAACATACCCCTCAGGTGGAAACCTCAGGTGACACACATGAAACACTGAAAAGTTTCCACTGGGCTCTGTTGTTCTTTTTTTTTTTTGAGACAGAGTCTCACTCTGTTGCCCAGGCTAGAATGCCATGGTGTCAGCCTAGCTCACAGCAACCTCAAACTCCTGGGCTCAAGTAATCCTCCTGCCTCAGCCTCCCGAGTAGCTGGGACTACAGGGACGGTGCTACCGTGCCCAGCTAATTTTTTTTAGTTGTTTGGCCAATTTCTTTGTATTTATAGTAGAGATGGGGTCTCGCTCTTGCTCAGGCTGGTCTCGAACTCCTGAGCTCAAGCAATCCTCCTGCCTTGGCCTCCCAGAGTGTTAGTATTACAGGTGTGAGCTGCCTTGCCCAGCCTGTTGTTCAACATTTTTATATGCAAACTGTTTGTTTTTTTTTTTTTTTTTGAGACAGAGTCTCACTCTGTTGCCCTAGCTGGAGTGCTGTGGAGTCAGCCTAGCTCACAGCAACCTCAAACTCCTGGGCTCAGGTGACCCTCCTGCCTCAGGCTCCCAAGTAACTGGGACTATAGGCATGTGCCACCATGCCCAGCTAATTTTTTTCTATATATTTTTAGTTGGCCGATTAATTTCTTCCTATTTTTAGTAGAGACGGGATCTCGCTGTTGCTCAGGCTGGTTTCGAACTCCTGACCTTGAGCGATCCACCCGCCTTGGCCTCCCAGAGTGCTAGGATTACAGGCTTGAGCCACCGCACCCGGCCTATCTCCAAACTATTTTAAAGAAAAAGGTTTTTTCCCTAGCATTCTGGTTATGAAGACAGATGTAGATATCTGAGAGGCCTGAGTTTTGGTATAGGATCTGCCACCGTATGTCTTTGGACTTCAGTCTCAACTTCAGTTTCCTCAACTGTAAAGTGGGAATAATAATGTTGACTGCATCACAGGGATATTATGAAGACTAAATATGATAACAAATGCAAAGGGCTTAGCATGGTACCTGGCACGTAGTCCATACTCAGTAAATGCTCGCTGTAATTACTGTTGCCTTAACTCTTTATTGAAGACTTGCATGTGAAGAAACTGGTATACGGTGGTTAGAGTCTGCAAGAGGAGAGGGACAAGCCTCAGTAAAAGCTGAACCGTCTCTCCAGCCTCATCCTTCAAATGGAGGGCTAGTGGCCCCATACTGACCATGAAGTCCCTGTGAGAAGGCTGAAGGACCTGGGGTCATCTTCCCCAGACTGTGGGAGTTCAGGATGGTTCTGGAGAGCCTGGGACCAGGGCCAATCCTAGGAGTCACAGTTACTACAGGGAAGGCCCTAGCAAAAGCAGAAGCAAAACCAGGACCAACCTTGGAGCGCCCTGGGTCTGGCCTTGGCCACCATGACTGGTCAGTGACTGCAGGTGCAGAGCCCCCTTTGTCAATGCTCAAGGGATCCTGGGCCAGGCCTGCTCTCCCAAGGCTGAGAATCAGAACAGGAATGGTCGGGAGGTGAGGCCAAGCTCACTAAGTTTGCCCACGCCAGTACGGTATGTTTAACATTGAATTGGTGTTGCGAGGACTCCTGGGCAAACGCCTGCCTTTAACAGGCAGGGCCAGAGTCCACCTGCGTCAGTCAGAGGAGGGGCACACTCCTGTTCTCAGGCTGTTGACACGGCGTGGCATAGACCTTTGTTGATTTTGTTTCTGTTTCTTTTTGCACCCAAAGCCATACCCATTGTTTAAGATTTCTTTTTTTTCATTTCAGACTCACCCTCTAGCTGTGTATTTCCATGCCTGCTTAAACAGCCCACATAACCTCATCCCCACCTTTCCGCTCTCCTTACCTTTCCAGAAGCATTTGGAAGAATACATTTCCTCACTGGCTTGTTTATACCGAATTTATATTGATTAACTTTTGACCAAACACTCTGAGGGGGTTGATCTGGGTAAGCTAGGAGGTTGAAGAAGGTGTTGAGATTCCTTATCAGTGCCTTTGATAGCATTTTACAGCTAAATAGTCTTGGGGCCACAAGTGATGACCCTACCTTTTGGGGAAGATAAGGACTACATCACCAAAAGATTGAACTTCTCTCTCAACCTGTACTTGTGATTTGTTATATTGCAGGGAGAAAATATCAGATACACAGAAAGACTGGAAGTTCTTTGAGGTGAGTCACTTAAGTTTTGGGGCTTTTCTCTTTGATATGAAACATGTGTAGCAATAAATAGTAGCCGTTTGTCAGGTAGTTACTTTTAGTGAATGTCCTTTCTGAAAAGGATGTAGCAAGCTATATGCTACACCTTAAATTTTTGGTCTGGTTTCCCTCCTGCAAAGGTGAGTTTGATTTTGTGCTGTGTTTCAGGAATACTGAGAAATTGGGTCATCTGGATTTGCCTCTACTTAGCAGTGTTATTCAGACAGGCGGGAGTTTTCCAAATCATAGCAGGGGATTGTGATTCTTGTCCGGGTTTTGTTGTAGTCCTTTTACACTTTCTGCACATACGTGGCTTGGGTTGTCTTCCGACGTCAACACTTCACAGAGATTGGGGAAGAGATAGGGAGGCTCTTTCGTACCAATATGTTCAACATTCCCCGAAGGAAGCGTGAAGATGAAGAATCTGGAGGGGAGAAGAAACGCATGACTTTTGTACAATTCAGGTATGACCTTTTGCCTTTCCTAAGCTCAAGGACATTTCTGGAAAATGGGATTGTATGACCTAAATGTCACCTCTTTCCGCCCCACAGGAGAATGATGGCAAAACGCCCAGCGATTAAAAAAGCCATTAACATGCGCTCTCCAGTCATGTCTACTCTGCTGCCATCTCTCAGAGAAAAAGCTCAGAATGTCTTTGAGAAAAAGTATCATCAAGTAGGCAGCAAACACCCAGGCCAGATGCAAGAGCAGGAGGAAAGTGTGTACTCTGTGCCCATGCCAGTGTAAGTGGACCAGGGAGAGAGACAGGAGAGCCTGAGTGTGGCCTCCCAGGTGGGTTGGGGAGGGGCAGTGACGTGGGCACCATGCCTCTGCCAGAGAGTTGAGCCAGGGTGACAGCCTCCCAGCTTCCTGCCTCACCCTGCTCCTCTCCCTGTCCCCCTTCCAATACAGCTCGGGGTACACCCATCTAGACTAGAAAGTTATGCCAGGTTCCAAATAGTTCTACTTTGGAGGGGTGAGTAAAAGACTTTTTTTTTTTAAAGGCTGATGTTTTTCTATGAGAAGAATCATCTTTGGGAAGTGTGGGAAGCACAAAATCTTGCTATGGATTGAATTTTGGACCCATATGTAAGACCATAGTGATGGTTAAAGGAAACAGGAAAAGCTTTAAAAAAAGAGTCCTTAGCTTTAGTGTCCGCACACACACTCACACTCACACTCACACACAACCACAGTCACAACCCCGCACCTCAGTCTTTGGCCTCAGTGCTTCAGCCTTACCAATAATTCTTTTCACAGAGTTGGCATCTTGGGGGAGCCTCGGTGTCTGTTCAACCCCCACACCCTTCTCCCCCTTGAAGTAGAAGAAAATGTGAGACCGTCTGGGAAACATCCTTCCCTGGTAGAAAGAAATGACATAAAGATTCAGAATACACTGGACTTAATCATGAGAGCACTGTCCTCTCAAACATGGCCTAAATAATCTGGTACATTCCATTTCTGTAATTAAGTACCTGTATTTGAAGTAAACTGCTTTGACTTAATCACTTTATATAGGACTAATATTTGTTATTAGTAAGCTTTTAAAGTTGTTCAAATGATTTTTTTTTTTTTTTTTTGAGACAGTGTCTAACTCTGTTGCCCAGGCTAGAGTGAGTGCCGTGGCATCAGCCTAGCTCACAGCAACCTCAAACTCCTGGGCTCAAGCAATCCTTCTAACTCAGCCTCCCAAGTAGCTGGGACTACAGGCATGTGCCACCATGCCCGGCTAATGTTTCCTATATATTTTTAGTTGGCCAATTGATTTCTATTTTTAGTAGAGACGGGGTCTCACTGTTGCTCAGGCTGGTCTTGAACTCCTGACCTTGAGCG
>CAUYRT010052728.1:0-14350 GCA_963574885.1 Lepilemur ruficaudatus
GCTTCTTCAATCACTAAAGGCCTGATCCAAGACAGAGTAGGAAGAAAATAGAAGTTTTGATTAAATAAGCCTTTGGAATTGCATGATTATAAAATTCTTAGAGCCTAAAGGTAACTGGACAAGCACCTGGATCTACCTGAGACATTATCCAGGGATGGGGAAGAAGAAGGCAAGAGAAAGGGACCAAAGAGGCGATGATAAGAAAGATCCACATGGCTTCGTACTTGCTTCTTAGCATACCAGCTCATTTAATGTAGTTGCTCGATTAACTTAGGAGACATCACAACTAATACCATAGAAATACAAAAAATCATATGAAATTACTAAAGACTATTATATGCAAACAAATTGAAAAATCTGAAAGAAATGGATAAATTTCTGGAAACTAACAACTTACCATGATTGAATAATGAAAAAATAGACAATGTAAACTTACCAATAGCAAGTGAGAAGATTGAATCACTAATTAAAATGCTACCATTAAAAAAAGAGAAGAAGGAGGAGGAGGAGGAGGAGAAGGAGGAAGGAAGAGGGAGGAGGAAGGAAGAGGGAGGAGGAAGGAGGAGGTAGAAGGAGGAAGAAGAAGAAGAAAGCATCCAGGACCTGATGGCTTCACTGCTGAATTTTACCAAGCATTTAAAGAACTAATACCAATTCTTCTCAAGTATTTCAGAAAATTGAAGAGGAGAGAACATTTCCTCATTTATTTTACAAGGCCAACATTACTCTGATTCCAAAACCAGACAAGAACACACCATAAATAGAAAACTATAGGCCAATATCCCTGATGGACATAGTAGCAAAAAAATTCTCAATAAGATACTAATAAACTGACTTCCAATGTACCATAGTACATTAAAAATATCATTTACTATCTGAAAAATAAACCAAGAAAACAATTTAATTTACAATGGCCACAAAAAATAAAATATCTAGGAATAAACTTAACCAAGGAGGTGAAAATCTGTACAATAAAAACTCTAAGACATTGATTTAAAAAAATTGAAGATGATAAAGGAAATGTGGTTTATATATGCACACACACACACACACACAATGGAAAGCTATTCAGCCATAAAACACAATGATACACTGTCATTCGTGGCAACATAGATGAACTTGAAGGATATTATTTTAAGATAAATAAGCCATGCACAGAGAGACAAACTCTGTATGATATTACTCAGATTTGGAATCTTAAAAAGTTGATTTTATAGAAGTAGAGGTTCTAGAAGTAGAGGTTATAGAATAGTGGTTACAAGAGGCTGGGGAGAGTAGGAGGAAGAGGAGCCCTTGGAGAGGTTAGTCAATAGAACAAAGCTACAGTTTGACAGGCAGAATAAGTTCTGGTGTTCTATTACACAGGGTGACTATAGAAAATAACAATGTGTGACTACTTCAAGATAGCTACAAAAAAAGATTTTGAATGCTGACACCACAATGAAATAATAAACGTTTAAAGTGATAGACATGGTAATTACCCTGATTTTATCATTATACAATGAACACACTCATTGAAACATCACACTGTACTTCATAAATATGTAATTATTATGCATCAATTATAAATAAAAATAATTAATAATAAAAATGTGCAAACTAGTGAGGGATATGAGGATACACAAACAATAGTAAAACAAGACAAACTTGCTAAATTATGGCATATATAAGTGGCTATGGTAAAGGAAATAGATGAATTTTGTTTGGATAACCAAGAAAAGCTCCTTAAAGCAAGTACCATTTGGAATGAGCCTCAGAGTTTGAGAATAGACAAGTTGGTGGAGTAAAACTTTCTAGGCAAAAGGAATAGAATAAATATAAGCCCGTAACCTTGAAAGTACTGTATTTGTGACTAGTGGGCAAAGATATCATTATAGGAACCCAGGGCACAGAGCTTAGTACAATAGACCTATAATATAATCTACCCATCTTTGGGTACCTAAAACCTCTCACATGCCTTGCACCTGCCCCACAGTAAATAATTAAGAAATGAAAGAAAGGTTAAATAGAAAAGGAGGGAGGAAATGAGGAAAAAGGAAAAGACAGGCATAAGCACCAACCTGAACAGATGTCTCAGAGGTGTGGACTTTGAATCTAGGTTCAAGCAAATTGACTTTAAAATAAAGAAATAAAAAGAAGGAAACTGTACATAAATATGTATGCATTGAAGAAATATGAACACTATGTATCAATATTTAAGGAATTGTTAATTTTTACATGTGATAATGGTATTGTGGTTATATCTTAAAAGTCTTTATCTTACAGGGATTCAATGCTGAAATATAAATAATGAAAATGATATAACTAAAATGATTTTGAAGTTTATAGTACTTCAAAATAATTCCCTGGTGGAGGGCAGATAGTGGATTAGAAAATAAGTGACACCATATTAGCCATATGATAATAGCTGTTAAAGATGGATGATGGATACATGGAGGTTGACAATATGTTTGCTTTACTTATGTATAGGCTTGACATTTTACAGGACAAATATTGGCAAAAAGGAATAAATGCCTTTAGAAGACTTTTGATAAAATATTTTAAAGTTCTACAGTAAAATAGAAAGTTCTACAATAATATTTTACTGTGAAAATATCTCATATAAATTATGCCAGCAGATTTCATCTTTACACATAGCAATTTTTATAAGAAAACTTTGATGTATTTTTCCATAATAAACATTTAAAATTTAATACCCAGTTTGAATTTATTGTCATGTCACCTTTCCTCCAAAATATTCCTCTATCATCTTTGCATGTATTTTCAATTTATGCATAATTAAATTATACTTTAGCCATAGTCAAGGATAGCCACTCCATAAATATTTATTCAACACCTCCTCCATGAAAAGTATGTGTGCAATGTATGAACAAGGCATATCTCCTAGCCATAAGGAATGTATCATGCAATGAAAGAGCTCAGTGTCTATTGCTCAATTACAGATTTGCTTATTTTAATAACTATGTTGAGCATACAGCTGTAACCTGAAAAGATTGTATTAATAGGATTTAGCTATGACAATTAAATTAATGTTATTTTTTAGTGAAACCCATGGATAACAGTCATTCATATGTCTAAAGAAACTTTTGAAAGCATGTGTATGGTAATTTCAACCTATGAGCATTACAGAGACACTTTTAGAAGCATTTGGGGTATTTCTTATGCTGCTTTTACGTAAAATGTGATATTTTAGATCTAACTCAAATAGACAGTCATACAAAGACTGAAAATTAAACACCAAAGAAAGCCACTTTCCTAATTTAGTTTTGACAGATTTGGAAAAGTTGATGCCGTTAATTGAAGAATATTGAGAAGTAGATTTTCACATATTTTTTAAAAGAATAAAAACAAAGTTTATCAAAACCCTACTGCTCCAGATGTTCTGAACTCTATATACAGAATTACAGAATTTAATAGTATGTCTCTAGACCCCTGTCTGATTTTTGGTTTTTCTTCAGGAGAAAATAACCTGAGATATTTTAGGTAAAAAAAAAAAAAAAAAAAGTCCTTCAGCTTGTTAATTTTGAGGCACCACAATTCAGAGTGATTCATTGCAGCTGTGAATAAGGAATGTCACCAAAATAGTGAGATGGCCCGAACCACTTTGGAAATTAATGGGCTGACTGTGATATACTGGTGCCTCTTTCATACATTTATAATTGGAGTGCCAATTTATTTCCAATCATTTCAAGTACTGTAATTATAAAGCATCATCATTGCCTGTTTAACATTCTTAGGGGAAGCTGTCACATGAATGCTAGCCAGGGACCAATATTTTGCAACTAAGAATCATGGTCAAAATATGAAAAAATACAAAGAGGCCTGCTT
This sequence comes from Lepilemur ruficaudatus, assembly GCA_963574885.1. Taxonomy (NCBI): domain Eukaryota; kingdom Metazoa; phylum Chordata; class Mammalia; order Primates; family Lepilemuridae; genus Lepilemur; species Lepilemur ruficaudatus. The sequence continues at coordinate 3,829 of CAUYRT010052728.1, forward strand.
TGTTTTTCAATGCCTTAGCCAAGGCGGGCAGAATTAAATGAGGCAGTAAAGATGATCACAGATTCATGGATTTTCTTAAGTCATAAAAGTTTCTTTTAAACATATCATCATCAAATATGTGGAGAGAAGAAAAACAAAGGTTAACAGCAGGCAATTGTTGTTCTGATTCAACAATGACATTTCAATAGGCATTCCTTGAGAATTTACTCAAGGAATTTTTTCTTTTCAATTTACATATCATGCCTTTACTCCATTTTAAGTGTACAATTAAATGATTATTAGTAAATTTACCACATTGTACAGCTAAACACATAAATCAATTTTAGAGAATTTCCTTCCCCCTATTGAAACCCCTAATACCCTTCACCAGCTACTCATTGCCCAGCATTCTGGTAGACACTGAAGACAGTGATATAAAAATGAAACAATACTCAAAAATATACTTGAATGATATTAACATAGTGAGAGGTGCTTGTGTACTGCACACCAGGAGGGTACTTTTAAAATGGTATCTGCTCAATACTGTTGTTTTCATTTCCAATCTGGTAATGCAAAGCCATAAATAAATGAAAGGAGTATTTGCTAAAATTCTCTCATAATTCTGGAAATTAAAAAGAGTTTGAAAATTCAAGTTCAAATAAGATTTTGATAAAAGAATTATTTAGGCAAATTTATGAGCATTACTGCAGACTTAGACACTACCTCCCATAGGTTTGCTCAGATTTGCTCCCATGACAGCACCCTGCTTTAAGCTCTGTTAATTCATTTATGTCAGATCACCTTTACTTCATACAACTCTAAAGTAGGGCAAGAAACTTGTCTTATTCATTGGAGTATCTTCAGTGCCAATCATAGCACAGCATTCTAATAGGGATGCAATAACTGTTCAAACATTGAACTAATAAGTTTGAAACCACCCTTACGAATCAATAAAGGGGTGCAAGATAAGAACTGGGGTAAGGGACCAAAACTCTGTGAAGACACAGGCCTAGCTAACAATAATATAATAGCCACTGTCCCCTTGTTTGTTTGGTAATAATTAGTCACTGTTTTCCTGTTTGCTTCTCTGTAATTGCTACTCTGGAGTCACATAGCTGGTGGTCATAAAGATTCTTAGCTTTCTCCATAGATATCACCTTTTTGAAACCTAGGAGTAGTTTCTGAGATATCTTCTAGGTCTCTCATTACAGTGGCCCATACCGAGGAACTGACTCAACTGGTCTTGTGACACCTATCCAAGAACATGGTCAGCAGAGAAGACAATTTCTATACTCCTGTGGTTCTGCACCAAATCCAGCCTATTAGCAGACCTAATTGGCTTACCTTTTGCCCACCCAACTGTCTTTGAAAACACTTTCTTCCAAATTTTCAGAGGCAGATTTGAGAAATTTCTCCTGTCTCCCTTCTTAGCTCTATGTAGAAATAAACCCTTTCTCTGCTGTAACACCTGCTATCTCAGTGTACTGGCCTCCTCTTGGGCAGCAGGCAATGAACTTGGCTGGGCAGCAACAAGTTGATGAATGAAATTTATTTTTGTAACTGATGATTTGCATTCATCAAATGCATCTTATTTCTACCACTTAGACAAGAACTGCAGCCTAAATGTCCTCTATTATCTACCTATACTTTAATGAAAGGTTAAATCTTCCCAAGAATACCAAAAATCCTTTTGCATGCCACAAAACCTTCTCTAAATCTTTTGATTATTCTCCATTGTTTCAAAAAATAAAATACTACCTCATTAAGCTGGTACCCAGCACCCTGCACAAATCTTTTATAATATACCTGTGGTAACTTTATTCCTACTACTGTGGAATAAATGTTGTTCTGTAAAAAAACAATAAATGTGATTTTTGAGTTATTATATTTCCAAACTTTGAATTTCAATTCTTCAAATATTTACTACCAATTCAAGTGTCATGTTTTATACTCATTTATAAAAATTTTAATGATGGGAGTTTTATGGGTACATAAAAATTATAATAATGATAACTATTTTAACAGTGAATTAGAAAATAATTATATGTTATTAAATTAATAATAAAATAGAAAGATTATATGAGAGGGAATTAAATAGAAAAGGTTGCCAGAAGACAAGTAGAAGACAGGTAGAGGGGAAGAACCTTAACCAAACTGTATATCCAAAGCTTTTATTCTTCCCTGGGAATAGCAACATTCACTGAGTACTCTGGGCCAGTCCTAGCAACTAAGAATATACTACAACCTTTCTTTTGAATTTGGCTGATAAATATCAATGTGAACTGTTAACCCAAATAAATGACCAAGGCAAAAATCTCCATCAATGGAGGTTTTTAAGCCAAGATTTTGAGGATGCACCCAGGAAAAACATGAACCACAGACAAGCTATGGCTATTTTTCCAAAGTGGAGGTTGGAGCCTTGGCATTTTAAAGGCATACAGACAGAAGGAAAAAATCAGAGGTGGAGAGTGGAGCTGATGAGTGGTTACGTTCTTGTGAGGCCTATAAAATCTACATATTACATAAAATAAGGGAGTGAAGGAAGTATCAATTATGTAGATGTCCCTGAGTTGGTGGAAGAATATCTGATTCTGTCTTTTCTCTAGTTATGTTATCTGCAGGATGAACTTGTATTTCATTATTAGTGTGGAATAAAACAGACTTCAGTTTTAGGTTCAATACAGAAGTATAATTTGCATGTCCTTGCTTATGGTAGGTTAGCAAGAAATTTCCTTAATGAATGATCAGTGGGGTCTCTTCTTCACAGGTTTCCTAGGCTTTTATCTTCTCTTTTATCATAAGAAATTGGGGGAGTAGCCCTGAGACTTTGATTTTCTTTTTACAGAACCATTCAGAGCTGAGCCATAACAGTGGCTAGGTAGTGGTAGGAAATTGGAACAGTGGTTACTGATATCAATTTATATGAAGAATTTTATCATTATTAGGAAAGCGTAATGGCAATTATGTAATGTAATTAATATAAGCCTATAATTAAACTTATACTGATGTCTAATTAAAAATGATAATCTGAAACTATAATTTTGTTTCATATTACACTAGATTTAGGAGGGAAAAGTAGAGTTTTGTTACATGGACATAATATATAGTGGTAAAGTCTGGGCTTTTAGAGTGCTTGTCACCTAAATAGTGTACATTGTACCCAATAGGAAATTTTTCATTTCTCAAGTCCCTCCTTCCCTAACACTTGTGAGTCTCAAATGACCTTCATACTATTCAGTATGACCATGCATATCCACAGCTTAACTCCCACTTATAAGTGAGAACACATGATATTTTATTTTCCATTCTTTGGTTCCTTTACTTAAAATAATGACCTCCAGTTTCATGCATGTTGCTACAAAAGATATTATTTTATTCCTTTATATGGCTGAGTAGCATTCCATTATATACACACAGACACACACAATAGATATACATACATTATATATATGTAACGTGATATATATACCTATATATAATTGTGAATTGTGTTGCTATAAACATTTGAGTCCAGGTGTCTTTTTGATATAATGAATACTTTTCTTCTGACTAGAAACCCAGTCTCTACCCACAAAAATTCAAGATGTGGGTGGAGATTCATACAGACTCATACAGACTCAAGGTGAAGGGATGGAAAACAAATAGATGCAAATGGAAACCAAAAGCGAGCAAATGTAGTCATTCTCATAAAAGGTAAAATTGACTTTAAATCAACATTAGATTGATTTAAAGAAAGACAAAGACGGTCATTATATAATGGTAAAGGAAGCAATTCAACAAGAAGGCATAAAAATCCTAAATATATATGCACCTAACATGGAGCTCCCAAATTCACAAAAGAAATGCTACTAGATCTAAACAAAGAGATAAACAGCAGCGTTGTAATTGCTGGGGATTTCAACCCCACTGTGAGAGCTGAACAGATCATCGGAGCAGAAAATAAATAAAGAAGCATTACCTTAAACAGAACTCTAGAACAAATGCAAGCCTAACAGACTTTTACAGAACATTCTACCAAGAAACTACTGAATATTCATTCTTCTAATCAGTACATGGGATATTCTCCAAGACTGATCAGACCTTAGGTCACAAAACATGTCTCAACAAATTCAAAAATACCAAAATCATACCATAGATCTTCTTAGAACACAGTAGACTAAAACTAGAAATCAATTCCAAGGAAAACACTCAAATCTACAGGAAGTTATGAAAATTAAACAACCAATAGCTGAACTATTATTGGGTCAATAATAAATTACAATGGAAATCAAAACATTCCTTGAACTGAGCAGCAAAAGGAACACATGCTATCAAAATCTATAGAATTCAGCAAAAGCAGTCCTAAGGGGAAAATTTATAGCCATAAGTGCTTACATCAGAAAGATAGAAAGATTACAAATTAACCTAATGACACCTCTCAATGAACTAGAAAAGGAAGAGCAAGCAAAACTCAAAGCCAGCAGAAGAAAAGAAATAACAAAGGTCAGAGCAGAATTAAATGAAATGAAAAACAAACAAAAAAACAAGCAAAAAATACAAAGGATCAATGAAGCAAAGAATTGGTTCTTTGAAAAGATAAAAATTAAGATACCTCCAGCTAGATTAACCAGGAATAAAAGAGAAAGTACCCAAATAAGCTCAATCTAAAATAAAGTTATTACAGCTGATACACAAAAATACAAAATATCATCCGTGAATACTATAAAAATCTCTATGCACATAAACTAGGAAACAGAGAATATGGACAAATTCATGGAAACACAAACCTCCCAAGATTCAAGAAGAAATAGAACTCCTGAAAAGATGAATAAAGAGCAAAGAGATCAAAGAAGTAATAAAAATCTTCAAACAAAAAAAAAGCCCCAGACCAGACAAATTGATAGCTGAATTCTACCAAACTTATAAAGAAGAGCTGGTACTCATACTGCAGAAATTATTTCATAACATCGAGAAGGAGGGAATCCACCCCAACTCATTCTAGGAAGCCAGTATCACCTTGATACCTAAGCCAGGAAAGGACACAACAAAAAAAGAAAACTACAGGCCAATATCCCTTATGAATATGATGCAAAAATGCTCAATAAAATACTAGCAAACTGAATTCAACAGCACAGCAAAAAAATAATCCACTCTGACCAAGTAGGTTTCATCCCAGGAATGCTAGGATGATTCAACATACATAATCAATAAACATGATTTGCCACATAAACAGAAGCAAAAACAAAGACCATATAATGATCTCAATAGATGCAGAAAAAGCATTTGACAAAATCCAGCACTCGTTCATGATAAACATCCTGAACAAACTAGACATAGACGACATATGTCTCCCTCTTGTAAGAGCCATATATGACAAACCTACAGCCAATTTCATGCTGAATGGGGAAAAGTGGAAAGCATCCCCCCTAAGAACTGGAACAAGACAAGGGTGCCCACTGTCACCACTCTATTCAACACAGAGATGGAAGTCCTAGCCAGAGCAATCAGACAAGAGAAAGAAAAAAACGGTACCCAAATCCGGAAAGAGGAAGTCAAACTGTTGCTTTTTGCTGATGATATAATCTTGTAGGTAGAAAAGCACAAATACATTACCAAAACACAGCTGGAAATGATAAATAAATGCAACAAAATCTCAAGTTATAAAATAAATTTATAGAAATCAGAAGCATTTCTATATACTAATAATAATCAAGCTGAGAGTCAAATAAAGACTCAATACCATTCACAATAGCTACAAAGAAAATAAAATACTTGTGAATATACTTAACCAAGGATGTGAAAGTTCTCTATAAGAAGAACTACAAAACACCAAGAAAAGAAATTGCAGAAGACATGAACAACTGGAAAAACATATCATGCTCACGAAGTAATAGAATCATCATTGTTAAAATGTCCATACTGCCTAAAGTGATTTAGAGACTCAATGCAATCCCCATGAAAAAAACCAACATCTTATTTTACAGATACAGAGAAAATAACTCTAAGCCTCATTTGAAACCAAAAAAGAGCCCAAAAAGCCAAAAGAATCTTACGCATAAAGAACACATATGGAGGCATCACATTACCAGACATCAAGCTATACAATAAGGCTATAGCAACCAAAATAGCATGATATTGGTATGAAAAGAGAGACATAGACCAATGGAACAGAAAAAGGATCCCAGATATAAAACCATCTACCTACAACCAACTGATCTTTAATAAAGCAAACAACAGCATACACTGGGGAGAAGAAGCCCTATTCAATAAATGGTGCTGGGAAAATTGGAGAGCCACATGCAGAAGAATGAAACAAGACTCCTGTCTTTCACCACTCACAAAACTTAATTCAAGATGGATAAAAGACATAAATGTAAAGCATGAAACCATAAAAATCCTAGAAGAAAATGTAGGAAAAACTCCTTTAGATATGGCCCTAGGCAAAGAATTTATGACTAAGACCCCAAGGGCAATTATAACAACAACAAAAATAAGTATATGGAACTTGATTAAATTAAAAATCTTCTGCACAGCAAAAGAAATAATCAGCAGAGAAAATAGACAACTACATAATGGGAGAAAATATTCTTAAACTATACATCTTATAAAGAGCTAATATCCAGAATCTACAAAAAACTCAAACAAGTCATCAAGAAAAAAAACAAACAACTCCGTTAAAGAGTGGGCAAAAATACATGAACAAAATCTTTTCAAAAGTACATAGACAAATGGCCAACAAACATATGAAGAAAATACTCAACATCAATAATTATGTGGGAAATGCAAATTAAAACAACAATGAAATGTCACCTTACCCCTGTTAGAATGGCTTTTATGAAAAAGTCCAAAACAGTAGATGCTGGCATGGATGCAAAAAAGAAGGGACATTTACACTGTTGGTGGGATTGCAAATTAGTTCAACTTCTATGGAAAACAGTATAGAGAGTTCTCAAAAAAACTAAAAGTAGACCTACCATTTGACCTAGCAATCCCACTAGTGGATATCTACCCAAAGGAAAAGAAGTCATTTTATCAAAAAGGCACCTGCATTTGAAAGTATATTGCAGCACACTTCACAATTGCAGACACGTGGAATCAATACAATTGCCCATCAATTCCTGAATGGATTAACGCAATGTGGTGTATATACATATACCATGGAGTACTACTTAGCCATATAAAGAAATGAATTGATTTCTTTTGCAGCAATTTGGATGGTACTGGACACCATTATCCTTAGTGAAGTATCTCAAGAATGGAAAAGCAAACACCATATATACTGCTTAATAATTTGGAACTAATTGATGGGCATACACAAGCACAAAAAGAAGTGAAAATATTTTGAAATTAAGAAGAGGGTGCTGGGGTTGGGAGGGGTAAAAGCCACCTAACAGGTACAATGAACACTATTTATGTGATGAACATACTTATAGCCCTAACCAAAGCATTATAAAAGTCATCCATGTAACAAAAATATTTGTAACCCCTTATTATATTGAAATTTTTTAAAAAAGAGAAAATGTGCTACATATACATGATAGAATATTATATAGCCATAAAAAGAGTGAAATCCTGTCATTAGCAACAACATGGATGGAGAACATTATGCAAAGTTAAATAAGCCAAGCCCAGAAAGACAAATCTCACCTATTCTCACTCATGTGGGGGAGCTAAATATTAAAACAATTGATCTCATGGAGAGAGAGAGTGGAATAATCATTACCAAAGTCTGGGAAGGGTAGTAGGAAGTGGGGGATAAAGTGGGGTTGGTTAATGCATTCCAAAATATAGTTAGTTAGAATGTACAATATTTGATAACATAACAAAGTGACTATAGTCAACAATATAAGTATAGTGTACTTTAAAATAACTATAAAAGAGTGGAAATGGAATGTTGCTAACAAAAAGAAATGATAAATCCTTGAGGTGATGCATACCTCAATTATCTTGATTTGATTAATGTATATTATATGCCTGCATAAAAACATCACATGCACCCTACGAATATATATTAATGCAACTGTTAGGTGCTTATAAAAATTAAAAATAAAAAAACCCAAAATATTAAATTTTTAGTTTTTAGTCAACCCATACATATTAAAATATTCTAATTTTTCAAGATATAGAATTAATATAGTATAGATCATATCTAGGCACAAAGATAGACATGTAAAAATATATAGAGAAAAAATATAAATTATTCACAGTATTTTTTAAAGTATTTTAAATTGGAATTTTCTGTGTTTACAAAAAAAAATCTATTTAAGATGATCCTTAATTTGAAGGTACTATAAGCTTGAGAAATAGGAAATAGCCTCACATAATACCCTTAATGCTCGGTATTCCATTAAGATGTCTATCATATCTCTCATGTTATATTGTTAACATAATATGATAATGTTGGAGTATAAATAAGTAAATGACCACATTTGAGTTTTAAGTAATGTATTTATATTCAAGTGGGTTATAGATACATCTGTTTGATTTTTTGCTGGTCAGTGCTTTTATTTTTTTTAATAAACCATTGGAAAAAATTCAGAAGACAAGATTATCAAATTAAATTAGGGGGATGCTACTGAGAGCAACGGAATCAAACATGTCAACAGCCTTGTAAGACAAGCCAAATTACTATAATGAAATTTAATGAAGATAAATATAAACATTCCACTAAGCCTCTAAAAATCAAATTCACAAGTACATTATGATTAAGATATTAAGTAATTACCATTTGTGTGCAAAAAGCCGAGACAAAAACTGACAGTAAGCTCAATATGAGTTGACATTGCTATATGAAAATAGCTAATTTAATGTTAGACTACAGTATTAGAAGTGTAGTATATAAATGAAACAGGTAACAGTCTCACTGTGTTTTGTATTGATCATATATGAAGTATTATTTTTATTTATGGACAAAATATCAAGTAAGGCCATGTTTCCTTTGAAACAAGTTCAAAGGAAAAATAACTAGGAAGACCTAAAAAACATACTAAAGCTGTCATCACATATTAGAATGGATGCAACACAAAAAGTAAGCTACCCAAGGGCAAAGAGCAGACCTAAGACAAACGCAAGAGAAGGGAGCACATTTCTACGGCTTCTTTCGCGAGGCAGTGAATTTCTAGTCATCAGCACAGCTGGAAAACCTAGGTTTCCTTCACATGGGCAAGGATTGCCTGAGTATGCTGAATTTATTCTGGAGAACAGTCCAAAATAGTTACTTTCCACAGGGAAACAGGAGGACCCTATATTCTAAAGGTTTCTTACCCTACTCTCAGTCCTGTTATAAGATCCTAGCTTCTTAGGACTGCTTCTTGGGAGACCAAGGAAGTCTCACCCTCACTGGAGGGCGTGGAGTTCTGCTAGTCTGTTCCCAATTTCATGCAAGGATACATCCCCTCAATCATTGCTATTCAAACTTGCCTGGGCCGTATTGAACTCGGACTATGCCAAACACAAGATTTTCCCAAGAGGCTTTCATTCAGTCTGGGATTATACTCAAGGCAACAAGGATATCAACTCCCATGATTTAGATTCCTCACAAACCTATCTGACAATTTTTACCCACTTCCCCCATACTTAGCCAAGGTTTTGAAACTGAGAGTGAATCTCCTTAATTCTACTTTCCCCTCCCAACTCCATCCCTGCTCCTACTTTGCTCCACATATCAGAAAAAACTATCTCCTTCCTGTGTGACACAAGGAACTTGCCTTCGGCCAAGGCTTTCCTTTTATTAATTTATAATTTTATGTTGTTATTATTTTTAATTCTGTGCTTTTTAGAATTCCTAGATTGGCTTTATATGTGTAAACCTAAACATAAGAAGGGGGGAGAAAAATTTTTTCTCTCTTTATCAATAATGCCAGACTCTTAGAAGTAAAACACCCAAGTGAAAACAAAAAACAAAAACTTTGCCTTTAGTCTACTTTCATATTAAGGATTTTAAAAACTCAAGCAGTGACTCAGCTCACTCTTGATTGCATTCTATCCTTGCAGTAAACAACTGGATTGCATTCTACCCTTGCAGTAATCAAATGCTGTTGATTCAATGAGTAAGTCAGCAGCAATATGAAAAGTAGGAACTAATGATTATTAGAAATATTAGATAAATGTTTTTGTATATAAAGAAGTTAAGTTCTATCAAATGGTTTTCTCTACATCTTTTCAGTGTTTATAAGGCTTTTTATCTTAATATAAATGTATTAAATTACATTAATTGATTTTTAAAATGTTAAAAGCCAACTTCACACTCTTGAAATAAATCTCAGTTGGTAATGATATATGACCTTTGATGCATTACACTCTTATTATTTTTTCCCTTTTTTTATTTAAGGATATTACAGGGATACAAAGATTTAGGTTACATATATTGCCTTTTCCCCTCCCGAGTCAGAGCATGAAGTGTGTCCATCCCCCAGATGGTGCGCACTGCACCCATTAGGTGTGACTATAGCCATCCCCTCCTCCCCCTTCCCACCTGCCCGATACTCAACGGATGTTACTACTATGTGTGCACATAAGTGTTGATTAGATAATACCAATTTGATGGTGAGTACATGTGGTGCTT
>CAUYRT010052729.1:0-36794 GCA_963574885.1 Lepilemur ruficaudatus
ATCCTAGCACTTTGGGAGGCCAAGGCAGGAGGATTGCTCAAGGTCAGGAGTTGGAAACCAGGCTGAGCTAGAGTGAGACTCCGTTTCTACCAAAAATAGAAAGAAATTAATTGGCCAACTAAAAATATATAGAAAAAATTAGCCGGGCATGGTGGCGCATGTCTGTAGTCCCAGCTATTCGGGAGGCTGAGGCAGAAGGATTGCTTGAGCCCAGGAGTTTGAGGTTGCTGTGAGCTAGGCTGATGCCATGGCACTCTAGCTCGGGCAACAGAGTGAGACTCTGTCTCAAAAAAAAAAAAAAAAAAAAAGAACAAAATCACCTTCAAATTAATGTAACATTACTGAACTTTACTATGGGGGTGAAGTATCATACATATTAAAAATATTTTATAATGATCTTGCACAATTCTTTTCTTTTTGGCATTAAAAGATTAGTTGGTTACTTTAAAATATTTTAGATACATTACAGTTTTATTAAATTCTGTTTTTATATTTCTTCATTAAAAAAGATTTTATTATTGAAAAATAGAACACATAAAAAGTAGAAAAGATTATAATTTCTTCATGTTTTATAAACCAGCCAGGAACCAAAGGGACTCCAATTTACACTTGTCATTTCTCTTTTGTCTAAAATTTTACTTATCTAGTCAACAGAGCTTATTCCTGAGCATGAAAAATAGATTCTCATACAGTGTTAAAGCTATTAAGTTCTTAAAGAAGAATGTTCCCATTGAGAACACCAATGAAAACCCTATAACTATCTTTCGATTTTTGTATTTTCCAAAATAAACCCAAATATGTAAAGAATTGGCAATTTGTTTGTCTTTTAGTTAAAAGAAACTGGTCAAAGACACATAATCACAAATCTAGGAGCACACAAGAATTAAGAACTTTCCGTGTTAAGTATATCGGCAAGCCACAAAGGTCTGGCCATAAGCCCTTTAGTTTTTCTGGGAAGTTGTATTTCCTTGTTTATTTTTGAGAGTATTTTCTAGTTCAGGACCGTTCAGCTTTTTTTTGGTCTAATAGCTTGTTAGGATGCCAAAAAGGTCACGTCTGTGTGGTGCTGTCTGGTTGTTATCAGATTTTAATAGCCCACGTTTCTCAAACTAACATTTTTTGGTTGGTACCTAATTAAAGATTAAGCTATTCAATTTGAATTTTTATTATTATTTGGCAGGAGAATTTAATACAATCTTTAAATGTACTTTCACATCTAAAATGACTTTTATTAATTTTTATCACACTATGCTTTTTCCTTTTTAGCAAATAACAGGTCTTAAAAACATTAATGAGAAAACCCAATTTAAAAAGAAAAAACAGTATACACTATGAAAATTTTAAATCAATAATAGTAGTAATAATAGTAGTAGTAAACAAGTTACAAAGGTCTGGCATTTAGGTGTGGAAAAGCTCCAACTCAGTAGTAGGTTTAAAGTCTCTTACCAGGGTTGCAATCTGTAAGAAGGGAGCAGATGGAGAGGAGAACTTTAGAAATGGTTAGGGCCGGACTCCAGTTGTCCTTTAGGATGTCCAGACAGATCACACCTTGGCTGTTAATATTACAGTGATAGATTCTTGTTCGGAAGGTAACCTAGAAGAAAATGTAAAGTTGTTACATGCACATCTTTTATTAGACAAAATAGTCCAGGCCATTGGCTAAAGTAAACTTGATTTTTCCTTAGGTATATGAGAATAATCAATAAACAAAAATCATCATTTTAGAATTTGTCATTCTGGGCAAATCTGTCATTCTGTTTAGAGAACTAAAAACCAATAGCAAAATCATAACATTCTGCTTCTGACGAAGAGTACTGTTATTTAATGTTGTGGAGGCTGAATTAACTTTTGATATAATTATAGGAATATTCACCAGGGGAAACTAACTCTGACTTCTAAAAATAATTTCAAAGAAAATTTCTGTTGGATTCCAGTCAATTTAAGGATTTTGTATATTTATGAGATTCAAACACTACAAAGCATAGAAATACTAAATGTGAATGGGAATAATGAAAATAAAATAAATATTACTCTATAGCATGGTTTTTAAACATGAACTAGAGCATATTTATAAATAATATGCCTACTATATGCAACTATATTAGTTATATTAGTTATAATTTATATTTGTATTACTATATACAGTTAGTTTTAATTTATAAACCTTTTCCTTCTCAAATTCTAGTTTTTAAATATACTATTAGTGCAGCCTACCTTTTCCCTTTGATAGCTAGATCGCCACTGTATGCTGCTTACATATAATTTTAAAATATAACATTTTTTAGAAACTTCAACTGAAAAAAATTAAGTCCAAATCAGTTTTATAACTGCTAAAATTCTATTTAATAAAAGTTTTATATAAGCAATAAGATTTGAATGCTATTTATTAATATTTTGTTTATAAATGTTCTCAAATGTATAAGCTGAAATATACGAAAATCTTGTTGTTCTGAAGACCAGTCTTCTAGTTTCCTAAGTTCAAAATGTCTCTGAAGCAAGAAAAACACACATGGCAGGTCTTTGTAGGTGTTGCCACTTCACCGGGGCATCTAGTATCCACTCACACAGCAGGAAATCTATGTAATTTATATGATGTCAAGTCTCAGAAAGGACAGATCCAGAATCTTGTACAATTGTTGAACATCACAGCGCCCTTCTCAGGTCACATTAGTACTTCTAATGAGAACTACCCTTCTAGCATCATACCAGACGAGATAACCTCAATATCCTTCCCTACACATACACAACTCCAATACCTAAAAGAAAATATAACCAACATTCTTTAAAACACATGGCTGAATCTGCAAGGGGAATCCTCATGGACCAGAATTGAAAACCAAAAACTACGGTAAGCATCCCAACCGACACTGCATGTGCCACAGGTGGGTTTGGGGGAAGAGGAGGGTAATAAAGGATGGTAGTCAGTTTTAATAAAGTGGAGCTTAGGGTTTTGGTATCCTCATGGGAAAAGAAGGTGAAATCTTAGGACTATATGTGGCAAGGGGTTGTAATTTAGAGCCCTTATATAAATTAAGACGCTTGAATGGCTAGTCTTTCAGTAAGTGGATGGACTTAGAAAGATACATTTTCTGGGAGGGATAGCAAAGAAACTCGCTAGAGAAAGCCTAGGTTCTTGATTGAGAAAAGAAATGTCTTATCTGTGAATTCTAAATCATAGACACATATACTATGCAAACACTAGATTAAAAAGTTTAAATGACTATATTACTATCAGATCAAATATGTGTTTAAGGCAAAAAGCATTGTTAGGAATAAAAAAGTTTACTATATTATGATAAAATGAACAATTCACCAAGAAAATAATAATAATTCTGAATCTGACTAATAATATAGCCAAAAATATACAAAGTAAAAACTGGCAGGATTATAAGGAGAAAATGACATACCTAACAATCCAAGAGGGATACTTTCACTATGGTAACTGATGGGTCAACCAGACCAAAAATTAGTATGAATACCGAAGATCTGAACAGCCAAATAAACAAAATCAAGGAACGCAGTAAGGGAAAATTCTATGCCTAATTAAAAAAACACATTTTTAAAGTATGTAAGAAACATTTATTAAAACTGCAAAGCCATAAAAGGAGTTTCATGTAGATTCCCCCCATCGTATGTTTGGAAACTGAAAAACTCATTTTCAAATAATTCATGGAACAAAGAAAAAAAATCAGCCATATTTCCAGCTGAATGACAATGAAAATGTTGGGTTGCCAGTACCAAAATTGTGTGATTCAGCTAAAACAATTGTGAAAGAGAAATCTACAGTTTCATATGCATATATTAGAAAGGAAGGAAGATATTTAACGAGTTAAGTGTCAAACTCATGAAGGCAGAAAAAGAACAACGGAGTAAAGCCCATGAAAGAAGAAATAAAGACATGAGTTAATGAAACAGAGAATGCCTAGTGGTTTTAAAATTTCTGCAAAAAAGTCAGAGTGCCTATCCCTTTAACTGCTATCCCTTTAAATGAAAAGACAATAATATTTTTATGATCCAATATAAATGATGAGTGGTTTATATAATAGTGATATTTTAAAATCCTATCAGATGGCTACTCCAGCCATGGCTACTCTGAGCTAGCTAACCCTAAAAACAACTCAATGAGGGAAGTATTAAAGCACCCACTTTAAAAGGGTGAAACTGAGGCACAGGGAGGTTAAAGAGTTGGCTCAAGGTCCCACATGTAGTAAGTGGGAGCCAGAATTCGAACACAATTTTGCTGATCCAAAAGCTGATGGTCAACCACTCTCAGCATCAACGCCTTAAAAACAAAAAACAAACCAAAAAAACCACCTTGAAATAGGTTCTTTTCACTCTACATAATTTCCTGTAATTCCCGAGTTGTTGCATGTGTCAATAATTTGTTCCTTTTCATTGCTGAGTAGTATACCACAGTACAGATGTACCAGCTTGTTTAACCATTTACCCAATGAAGAATATCTGGGTTTCTACGAGATAGAAAAAAAATCAGAATGTTTTTCCCAGTCTTACACTCAACACAGAACACTTCTGTGACCAATGTAGGGTGGGGAGTTTCCCCCAACAACCAATTTTCTGACACCAGCTGGGTGTCGCACAACTTAATTCAATTCTGACACTATCCACCTGGAGTCAGGAGTCAGATCCCACAGGTTAAAGGCTCAGTCCCACAAGACTGCCCTCACTTCAGGTGCCAATCTCAAGTCTGGGCCTCTAGAACTTCTGGCAACTTGGCTATAAACTGGAGTTCCCTCTTGGGTTTAATCATTTGTTAAAGCAGCTCACAGAACCCATGAAAGTGGTTTACTTGTGTCTATTGGTTTATTATAAAGGATGTTACAAAGGATACAGATGAACAGCCAGACAGAAGAGATGCACAGGGCAAGGGATGGGGGAACGGGTGTGGAGCTTCTATGCCCTCCTGGGGCATGTCAACCTTTATGACATCAGCAACCCAGAGCCTCTGAAGCCTGTCCTTTACGGTTTTTATGGAGGCTTCATTATGTAGGCATGATTAATTAAATCATTGGTCACTGGTGATCAACTCAACCTTTAGCCACTCTCCCCTCCCAGAAGGTCAAAGGTGAGGTGAGGTTGAAAGTTCCATCCCCTGAAAGTTCTAATCACATGTTGGTTCCTCTAGAAACCAGCCTTTATCAGGAGGCTGTCCCTCAGGAGACCCCAGCTGTCAGTCACTTCATTAGCATACAAAACACTCTCCTGAGATTCCAAGGATTTTAAGGAGCTCTGTGCCAGGAATGAGGACTAAGACCAAATAGCACATATTTCTTACTAGAAATCATATCATAAGGTTGTTTCTAGATTTTAGCTATTACGAATACAGCTGTTATGAACATTTGTGTATGTGTTTTTATGTGAACCTAAGTTTTTATATCTCTGGGATAAATGCCCAAGAGTGTAATTGCTGGGTCATATGGTAAACTCATATTTAGTTTTATAAGAAACTGCCATTCTCTTTCCCAGGATGACTGTACCATTTCACATTGCCACTAGCAATGTGATCTGGTTTCTCTGCACCCTTGCCAGCATTTGGTATTATTACTGTTTTATTTTAGCCATTCTGATAGGGTATAATGATACCTCACTATGGTTTTAATTTGCATTTCCCTGTATACTAATAATGCTGGATACTTTTTCATGTGCTTATGTGCTGTCTGGATATCTTCTATGGTTTGTCATGTCTTTTGCCCATTTTCTCATTAAAGATTTTTTTTAAAACTATTAACTCTATGATGTTTCAAATGAAGATATTTCATTAAAACTGAAATATAGTTGGGTGAAAAATAACAATGCATGAGTTTACAAAAAATCTTGTGAATTTTTTGGACGGAGTTTTACACTTGAATGTTTTATAATGCTAATAAGAAGGATCTATTTTGGTGATGTTTGTCAACTTCTACTATGACAAGTATTCATGAATTAAACCACACTGAATTAAACAGGCAGACTGACTGTCCCTATAGGTTCTAATGCTAAAGATTCCCACAGCTACCACCTTTTGAAGCCGGGGAAAAAGTCATGATCCCAGAGTTTTAGGAAGTGTCAGGCATTTACCTATTGTAATATAAGCCATAACCTTTTCAGGGTTCCCCTCCTACTTCTAATACCACTCTTGCCATAAGACCTCCTCACTAAACTGTGAATTAGTCATGAAAGTATTTTAACTGATGTCCACTGTGGTGCCTGGCATATAGAAAAAGCCCACTGTTTGCTGAACAAATGCTCACACCACAAGCTCAACAGACAAGCTCTGTTGAGAGATGCTCAAACAGACAAGCATCTCTCTGAGGGGTTGTAATGTAACATCTTATTGTTCTTTAGGTAAAAGAGTATTTTAGAACCACAACTTAAGAATAAAGGCTGGAAAACAAGAATATCCTGAGGAAGCAACAGATATTTTCAACATCTTTTGGTCCCATGTTAGTTTACTAAATTTTCCTAAAGATTAAGATATTATTTCAGAAGAGATTTCATACAGGCTAAGCCAATAATAAAACATAATAAATATTTAGTAGCCACCCAATATATGCCAGACGCGCTAACATAAACATTTTTATCATTGCAATTTCCCATTTAAATGCTATAGAAAACCTAAAAAATGAACGTCCTGGCCGTATCAGCAAATGTGTTCCACAATCGTGACAAAAAACTCACTAATAAAAGCTCTTAAAACAGCCGGCATTCTTTTTCAAGCCCTATCAACAAACTTAGGGGAAATGAGAGAGAATACATGCAAACTGATAAGGAATTATCTACAGTCCTTAGATATTAGTGATTCAGAAACAGGAAATGATATTTTGAATACTGACAAATAACAAAAGATTTGCAACTGCCAGAAGGAGATTTGTAGAGGCTGAGAAAGCATACTCCTCCCACCCCTCACCCTACAGAAGACTGCTCTGCTCTGACTCGCTTTTCCCGAAAGCCCATCACATTATCTTGTTCAGGGGGCAGGGCAGCTGTATATCCTTCACTTCATATTCCTGGCAAAGAAACAAATGATAAAAAATGACTGTAAAGTAAACTGCAGTTCCATTGCAGGGGTTAATACCCATTGAATTCTATGTACCAAACAACTTACACCTACCTTTCCGTTTATAGCTGTATTTGAAGCATCAGTCAATAACCAATGTTTAACAATGATAGCCATCGTTCCTCAAGGAGAGGTAAAATTATATAGAGAATATTTTTCAAAGGCAGGGAAGAGACAGAACCTTTTAGAACATATTCCAAATACATATTTTAACAATATGATTTGTATATAATGATATAGAAAACTTATTTATCTAGAATGGCTAATCCCAGATGAGCCTGGATGAGAAAGGTTTTAATTTACGTGTGATACACAAACACCTACACCGGTATGCGTGAGTGCATGTGTGTAGCCGACAGAATAATGCCACCTACCCTGAAAGATGTCCATATCCTGAACCCTGGAACCTGTGAATATTACCTCACATGATAAAAGAGATTTGTGATTAAGTGAAGGATCTTGAGATGGAGTGATTATCCTGGATTATCTGGGTAGGCCCAATGTAATCACAAGGGTACTTGTAAGAGAGAGGCACGACAACCAGAGTCAGCAGGAGGGGATGTGATGAGTGATGTGAAGAAGGGGCCATGAGCCAAGGAATGCAGTTGGCCTCTAGAAGCCAGAAAAGACAAAAAACTGGATTTCTCCCTAAAGTCTCCAGAATGAACTCAGCCATGCTGACACCTTGATTTTAGTCTTCTGATCTCCAGAACTGTAAGATAATAAATCCATATTGTTTTAAGCAACCAAATTTGTAGCAATTTGTTTTAGCAGCAATAGGAAACTAATACAACATGTATATACATACACATATTTCCCAGTTGCCTCATTACTTTCTCTTAAAAGGTACTTTAAAATGAAGCTGTTTCTGTAATTCTGTACTTCATAGAATCATCTCTCCTTAAAAATAGTTTTAGAAAGACTTAGCAATTCTTTATGTTGACTACAGCAAAAACAAAGCTATAGTGGCTGATCTTGAATGTCTTGCTCTGTTGCCTGGGCTAGAGTGCTTTGGTGTCAGCCTAGCTCACAGCAACCTCAAACTCCTGGGCTTAAGCAATCCTTCTGCTTCAGCCTCTCAAGTAGCTGGGACTACAGGCATGTGCCACCATGCCAGCTAATTTTTTCTATATATTTTCAGTTTTCCAGCTAATTTCTTTCTATTTTTAGTAGAGCTGGGGTCTTGCTCTTGTTCAGGCTGGTCTCGAACTCCTGACCTTGAGCGATCCTCCCGCCTCGGCCTCCCAGAGTGCTAGGATTACAGGCGTGAGCCACCGTGCCCGGACTAGAGACTTAAACTAGATTATTTCTAAGGCCCATTCTAGCTCCACGATCCATGAGTTATATTGTGGAAAGAATATATGGGTAGGAGAGTTGGCAGGACTTGGGCGGAAATCCTGATTTTGCATGAATCACTTAGCAGCTTTGAGATTCAGATTCTTTATCCATGAAATGAAAAATAACAGCTATACCCATAGTAGCTATGAAGAATGAAGTTCACAAATGTTCTAATAGCATGTCTGGCACCCAACAGGGATTCAATTAGCAGTTAGTCTTCCTTTCGCTCTCTTGCATCCCCTAGTTACTAGTTACAAGATTAGAGAATGCATGTATTCATGTAATAATCTCCTCATCACTGGCTTTTAAATGTGTTTTCTTTATCTCACTCCCTTGCTTTAAGGCACAGACAACACTTCACATATAAAAAGGTGGTTTTATAAGGGGAGAGAGATCATGCAGGGCACAAATACAGATAGAGAAGAAAATATTTTTTTTTCTTTCTCGCCTTTACTATGGAGGAAGAGAAAATATTTTAACACAGTACTTCTGACAAATTGATTCTATACATAATTTATTAAAAATAATTATTTTTTGAGACAGGGTCTCACTCTGTCATTCCAGCTAGAGTACAGTGGCATCATCAGAGCTCACTGAAACCTCCAACTCCTGGACTCAAATGATCTTCCTGTCTCAGCCTCCCAAGTAGTTGGGACTACAGGTGCATGCCACCAAGCCTGGCTAATTTTTCTAGTTTTAGTAGAGATGGGGTCTTGTTCTTGCTCAGGCTGGTTTTGAACCCCTGAGCTCAAGTGATCCTCCTGCCTCAGCCTCCCAGAGTGCTAGGATTACAGGCGAGAGCCACTTCACCCAATGGATCTTTGCCTTAGGCTTACTGTGAAACTGTAGTTTATTTGAACAAGTTGTTAGTACACATTTAAAAAACACTGATACTTCTCTTCTTGAGATTTCAATTGAAGAGCACTGCACCACTAACATACCCTAAGATGATGATTATTATTTTTGAGCCAGGTTTTCACTCTTTTGCCTAGGCTAGAGTGCACTGGCATCATCATAGCTCACTGCCACCTCAAACTCCTGGGCTCAAGTGATACTCCTGGCTCAGCCTCCAAGTGTGTGCCACCATGCCTGGCTAATTTTGTTATTTGTTATTTTGTTATGTTGTCCAGGCTGGTCTCAAATTCCTGACCTCAAGTGATCCTCCCACCTCGGTATCCCAAAGTGCTAGGATTACAGACGTGAGCCACTGTGGAAGATTAATTTTTATTAATGACAATAAAACTGGAAAACCCCATTAAAAATGAGGGGAATAACAAATTCTGAAGAATATGTATATCTAAGAAATAGATGTCAGAAACAAAACACCCCTCCACCTCCATTTCTCCCCCAAAAACAATGGAAATACATTTGGCCTTTGAATAACTGGCAGTGATGGAATTAAAATTAAGTATCACCTAAAAACCATCATGCATAAAGATGATACCTACCCAGCTGTGAATATTACATGCTAGAGCATGATAGCTACATGATAGAGCTATTTTAAGCTTTCAAGCACAATTCAGATAATTAAAAATAAAAGACCTTTATACCACAGATATTTTTAAACTGAAAAAAATCTCCCAGTTCCTTTAATGTAGAGATGTAGAAAAATATGCAAAAAGATTTCCCCCATCATGAATAGCAAATCTCTTAGAAGATAGGAGCATCTTACTCAATTTCCAGTGAGTGCCTTCTCTTGTAATACAGTGGCAGATTACTCTCAACTCCTGCAAAGTAGGATGTTTGGAATGACTTGATAAGGGACCAATAATTAGATTGCTTTTTTAATTTATAAAAATTCAATTTATATAGAATGTTTTTGGAACATGTCTACAATGAATAAGGTTCAATTTGGCTCTTTTCCAAATTTGTGTGTGGTTTTTTTTAAATTAACAACTTCTTTCATTATATTTTGTTTTCCATCTTTTTCTCTTTAAACAATTTGTCTCTGTTCACTTGTTCTGTTGTCTTAAGTTTCAGGAATGGTATACCAGTGGATTGTAATCTTTGAGTATGAGTTAATCCTCAGTGTGCATTGTTTATTTTTCTGTAGAAGTCTCATGTGCTTTGGATTGCAGAGTGTTTTGCATTTGTGTCTTCATGGGCCACTGCAATAACACTAGTTTGAGACCAGATTGTACCATAAATGGCAAAATATAAGGCAATTAAATCATCCCTTAGGAAAAGAAGAGCTGATTTACATTCCAATCTTTATAAAAGTCTCATATTATAGATGATGTCTCAATTACTTTATTTTAAACAGAATTTTAGCTGGTAAAGACACAGTAGCCTAAAACCAGCTCATTCAATGCTTGTTTGGCTTGCAAATCGATTTCATTTCTTGATCTGTTAAAAAAAAAGGTGATGGCAGTGGAGGGGGAGATATAGAAATTTAACAAAGCTCTAGGAGTATGACATTCCTTAGAGTACAAATTCACCTTTTGAAGGCTTGGATTTTAACAATCCTTTTAAAAATCACTTAAAAAAAACAAAATAGTAATTTAAAACAAGTAAAGACTTAAAAAAAAAAAACTGGCTATATAAGTTTCTACAAATAAGTTTTTGTGGCTTAGGACAAATTTTCCAGTAACATAATCATATGAATTTAGAAACTGCTGAAGCCCAAACAATTGAGGTGGAAAGGAAGATGACTGGTTCTAGACTTAAACAGGTACACAAAGAATCACTTAAACATTCCACTGTTTTAATTCATTGAGGAAATACACAATCAACAGGTGCTCAATCAATGGGGATGTGGGGCCATCAAACTAGAACTCAGAGCTTTCTTAGTTTAATCTTCCCTCCAGAGGCATCAGTTCCCCTAAAATCAGATACTTGAACAGTTAGTTGCTCTTGAACACTGAACTTAACAACAATTATGGGGGGCTATGTTGGTCCAACAACACTTGCTTATTAATTAATATTGTATAGAGAAGATAATTTAATAGATGTCCTAAGAACCAATATCTCTTATACAAGATGATTCATTTCTGCTTTAGAACTATAAAAGTGGCTCATATATAACAATTAATTAGCAAGCACAACAGCTGCTTTACTTAATGGATTCCATATAAAGTATATAATAAATGACTGACTATGTGACATTTTTGTTAAATGAAAAGCAGTAACAGAAACAGAAGGAGAATGGCCTCCTTTTCATTTATTTATTTACATTTTTTATAGGTCTCACACTATCTAAGGCAATTCTATAAGATTTGCTAAGTGTAAAATGGAAATAATACACAGGATTCTTTCATCCTTCAGGGAAGAAGTATTAAATTTTATGTCTGTAGACATGAAATGGCAGTTATTTATCTCAAGAGGCTAAAAACTCAATTTATATACACACAATACAAAATATTTGCCATAACTAGCCAGAAATGACAATTTGGTTTTTCATATAGCCTACAACAGTGTAGAAGTAAACTGTATTTTAACATTATCTTTCAATAAAGCAATGACTAATTCTGCTAATGATACAGTAAATTTACAGCAATCATAGAGTTGGCTGAATGCCCACTTTCTTAGTGAATGCTACATGTATAACACACATAAGAGACATTCTTTAAAAGTGGAAAAAGAGATGTTCTTTAAAAGTGGCAAGTGTTCACAAATATCATAAAAGTTTCCAAACTTTGAGGGTAATATTTCTTTCCTATGTTTATACCATGAAGATTAAAAGTACTGCACATATTCAACTGTAACCAAAAACAAAAATTAAAAATTGTTAACAATTACGCCATGTTTATGTGACACTGTTCTAAGTGATTTGCATTTATTACATAATTTAATTTTCATAGTTATCCTGTGAGGCAGGTATTAAGAAACTGAGACACAGGTTCAGAGAAACTCAAATGCTCATAGTAGAGTCAATTTTAATAGTAAAGAAGTTATAAAAAAGGAAAATATGACATAAATGAAAACACACACACATCCACACTCCCAAAGTTTTTTGAAAAGGATAGAAAAAAATAAGGTGAGAATAAAGAAAATTCTAGATCTTAACAATTTTACTTTAGACAGCAAAGCTAATAATACAGGGATTCAATAGGTTTCTCAGATTGAGATCTGACAAAATGATCACAGTAAGTGTTTAGCAAAGAGAAGAAATGTTTCATGATAATCACTATTATCCTTATTGTGAGAAAAAAGTAAACAAATGTTTTAACATGACTTGAAAAATGTCACTTAACATTTGTCCAATCTTTGAATACTTTAAATCTCAGCATACAGAATATTCTAGTAAATATTCTCTAAACATTTGTGAAGAACAGATGTAATGAACCAACTTGATACTCATGATATTATACAATGAAACTGACACCTAACCAGGCAGCATACTTGAAAAGTAAGAAAAGGTACTTTTTAATTTTATGAAATATTTGAATGTTTTAGTTTGTTTTATGACAGGCATGACTAATACCGTGTGATGATCTGAATTAGATTCTACAATAGAAATGATACATATAAGCCTTCTCTATAAAGAGATACAATAGCAAAAAACCAACTTTGTAAAGTAGAAGACACGCATATTTATTTCTACAAGTTGGTTACTTCTCTTTGAGATTGTGCTGATTCTGATCTATCAGTCCCCCTGTAACAATCTGACATGCAAATTATTAGTTTACTCAGAAATGGTTAGAAAATAAGATTGCAGTCCAAAGAGTGAAGGGGTGGATGTTGAATGAAAAACTGAGGAGCTGCTCTCATATCCTGTAGTTTTTGATCAGGGGAATGCCATGATGAAAGGAGTGTTTTAGGAATCTGGAACAGGATTGTTAGTTACGTAATGTTCATTCTTAAACCAGCCCCTTGTGGAACAAATCCTTTCTGGTATGTGACACTAACTTATTCCTACATTTACAAAATAGCTTTTATATGATCAACACTATGAAATCTTTTCTTTGTATACTAACGGCTGACCAAACCAAGAGAGAAATGAATACATGTGAAACAGAAAAAAGAGCTGGGGAAATGGAGAAAAGCTGGGCAACTCAACTCAGTCCACAATCTGAAGCAGGTATGGAGGAAAGGAGGGACCAGGCACTGCAGGCAAAGAGTAACCAGATTTGACTAAAAACCCAATTCTCCTGGCCTTCACCAGCTCTTGAGAAGATCACAGGGAAAGGAAGACTAACTATACGAGAAGAGCCTAAGGTAAGCATTCTGATGCTTTTGGTCAAACACCCTTAGAAAGAGGGATATAAATTTCCCTCCTCACCAAAAAAGAGGTAATTTCAAGAAATCAAGAACTATCACAAACATATCTCTTTCTGCCTTCTTGGCAAGTATTCAAGAATTACTTGTTAGGGATTTTTTTTTCTTTTTTTGGTAGAGACAAGGTCTTGCTATGTTACCCAGGCTGGTCTAAAACTCCGGGGTTCAAGTGATCCTCCTGCCTTGGCCTCCCAAAGTGCTGGGATTATAGTGTGAGCCACTTCACCTGGCCCATTGTTAGTTTTACTGAATGAGTATTTAGTGTTATGAGGAATGTCCTTATTTTTACCTAAATGTTAACTACATGGATTTGTTTTCCATTTAAATTTTCATGCCTAATTTTCTTTTATCCCAGGCAACTTTCTTCCTCTTCTGTCCCTCTCATGTTCTCCACCTGTTCACAATCTAATCTCTGCTACCACTCTGTGATTTCTGACATTATTTCTCTTGTCTCTATTTCCACCTTCTAGGATATCTTGCTTCATTCACATCTGAAGCCTGTTCTTTTGGCTTTATCTTTTTCCCTCCAGTATTCTCTGTAAGACTACTGCCCCACAAAAAAATTGCTTAATTTTCCCTAAAGCTGTGTGGAAATATATCAGATAGAAACAAGAAAAAAGAAAAAGGTGGTTGTGGGGTAGGGCAGGGAGGGGGAACAAATAACAATAATTCAGAACTGTGTGGAAAAAAATATATTCCCATTTACTAATGTTCTACTCTTGCTGCCTAAATCTCCTATCCTGAAAAGATATCTGAATTAGTATCTTAAAATAAACACTCTAGGCCATTCTTTTCCTTTCTTGATAATTTGTAACACTCATCTTTGTACTGTATAAAATTGGCTGCTGTGGTATAACAACAAATATTACCTTTTAAAAACAAACAACTGCACCACATGTGGCTTTTTAATAAATAGTGCTGACTTCATTTTATAAAACTGATAGCTTTATGTATAGCTAAACAAGGATTTTAGAAATAAATTTCTGTAGACACGCTGGCAAAATATTTACAAAGGGAATAAATTTATATAAGAACCTTAAGGACAGGGGTTATATCTGAAGCTGAATTTTATCCCCTCTAAGAAAGAGTAGGATGTTAACATGTATTTGTTCAATAAACAAATTAACTGGCAAAATACAGAATACTTACATTTGAAAGGAGGCCATACATAATCACAATTAAAAATGACAACTGAGAGCTTCTGTTGTTCCAGCAGCTAAGTTTACACTGCTTTTTTGAGGTGGGGGTGGTATTAATGACAGATGTGTAGAATTTATTGTGTAAAGTTTATAAAGGGAAATGTGTTTTATTTAAATTTTGATATATGACAATTCTCGAAGTCTTGTAGTTAATATTTTAGTCAGCAGAGATTATGAGAGTCTTAAACATTAATTGTAGAGTTGAGATTAAGAATATTTCACAAGTTCTTCATATTGGAAAACAGAACTCATAGAAATTCCAGAAGCATGGCACATGATACTATATTGAGTCTACACTGTGTCTACTTCAAAGACAGTACAAAAAATTTTAAAATCTGATATGTCTAGGTAGAAATGATTATGCTTTTTCCCACTGGAAGAAGACTGATGTACTTCTGTTCTGACAATATTAGAAGAATCTACTTTTCTTCAAAATCTGTATGGGTCAATGTTTCATTTTTTTCCTCTTTTTTTGGGTCAGAATTTTTTAGTGATAGGTAAAAGGACAAAGAAATCAACATTTTGTTTGTTGAAAAAACATATCTTCCTAGTAACATGGTGATGTTCACTGTCAAACTGGTAAATTTTAAGGTTTTTAAGTACATATGAGGTCTATCTGAAAAGTATCCAGCCATTGTTAATATATCGAGAAGGGTTTGCATGACATGGACATAACCTGGCAACCAAGGAGAGTGGACCGGGGTGCACATGTGTGCACAATGACAACTTCACTGTACTAGTCAGGGGGCACTAGATGCCACTGAGTGAGCACGTGTACCATGTGGTCTTGGCATTCAAAATGACCGAGTGAAGTAGAGCAATGAATCTACAACAAATTTTGCATTAAGCTTGAACCTTTCTCTGCAGAAACTATTGGGAAGATTCAGAAGGATTTCAGGGACGATGCAGTGAGTGCAGCAAAAATAAAAGCATGGCACAAACGTTTCAAAGATGGTCGAGAATCTGTTGAAAGTGATCCACATTGCGGAAGGCCTGCAGTACACAGAACACTTAAGAATGTTGAACGTGTGCAGGTTAGGTTACGAGACGCTGGGAGAACTGTGTGAGGCCTTAAGGTGCCTACTTTGAAGGGGACTGAGGCATCATTGTCCTACATACAATGTTTCTTGTATCTTCTTCAATAAATGTCTCTATTTTTCATATTACATGGCTGGATACTTTCCAGACAGACCTCGTATATATATATATAATAGATGGATGGCTTTACTTTTTTAGATGTGGTAAAATTCTAAATTTTAAGTAAGATTAGTTTGTCAGTTACGTACTTAAAACCTGCAGCATTACTTTATAGTCAGATAATGGAATATTTTTGGTCTGGTTAGGAGTAATTATGTCCCTTATTGGCCACAAAAATCAATCTATTAAAGAGGTTAATAATTGAGGAGACAAGAATAAATTTAACATTTTATTCAAATTTCTAATTATTACATTGTAACTGTTAAATTTTCCCTGAATATATTTACTGATTCTCTATCTGATTTGCATTCAAATTTTAATTTAATCTAGATATCTTAGGATGTTTAACCTCAGGAGTATGCTAACATGACCAGACAGTGGTTTGTGATATTATTTAGAATTATCTACTTTGATTAGTTACTAATCCCCCTGTAGGCTCCAAATACTTGTTCAAATACAACTCAACTTACTTGTTAGCATTTATACAAGTAAGCACAACCTAGGAAGGGTGAGAATTCTTTTCTTAAAAGGTGTCTGAGTGAATATATGTCACAAATCTTATTCCTTTCTTCTTTTTCCTTATTTCAAAGTCATCAACTGATGTATTAACAAACCAAGGAGGTATTTATTAAAGCCTACAGTCTATACAGGTCTGAATTAGGGTCTAGGAAAGATAACAAAAGAAATACAGATACCTCTTGGCTCTAAGAAATATTTGTCATCAATTATAAAGATTATACAAAATCTTTGTAAAGGATACAGTGGCTCACATCTGTAATCCTAGCACTCTGGAGGATTGCTAGAGCTCAGGAGTTTGAGACCAGCCTGAGCAAGACTGAGACCCAATCTCTACAAAAAACAGAAATTAGTCAGGCATGGTGGCGCATGCCTGTGTCCCAGCTGGGAAGCTAAAGCAGGAGGAATGTTTGAGGCCAGGAGTTTGAGGTTGCAGTGAGCTATGATGACACCACTACACTCTACCCTGGGCAACCGAGTGAGACTCTGTCTCCAAAAAAAAAAAAAAAGAAAAAGAAAAGAAAAAGAAAACAACAAAAACCTTTGGTTTGGAACAAATGAACATAAGGAATAGACATTCATTTATTCACAAATACCTACTGACCCTCTGCTATATTCAAAGTGCTATGCTGAATTGGGAAACATGGGGATGACAAATGAGAGAGAGAAGCTAAGATAAGCAAGTTGGGTCCTGGCCCTTAGATATCTGACTATCTAGCAGAGAGATAAGAGAATCACACAAATAACTACCATAAATTATTACATGAGAGAACATGGGCCTCTACAGTTCAAATTAGAAGAGATGATACATAGCTGGAAAGAATCTTAGAAAATATCAGAGAAGAGTTAGTTAAAAAGTGAATTTTGAAGAACTTGGATAAGAAGGATTTGTTGATTGATTTCTTTCTGTCTCTTTTCTCCCCCCTAAATTGCTCACCAAAAGAAAGATGGGCAACTTCAAATGTGTCTACATAAAAAATTCTCACTAGCTTATGTTACACTGACCTGCAGCCTTAAACTCCTGGGCTTCATACAGTCTAAGATGCAGGACAACGGTTATGCACAAAAGCTTTGATCTTCAGAAAAAATACACAGTAATATTAATGCATCCTGCAAGAAACCTGGGGTATTAACACGATAGAAACATATGGAATAGACACTGCCCCCTCAATTTCTCTATCTACTTCTTCAGTCTCCTTGCCACTCCTTTAGTTTAGGCATTCATCATTGCTAGATGAGATTATTGCAAAAGCTTCTTTCATGACACTCTTATTTTTATTCGGTCTCTCCTCTTCACCATCATGCTCCATATTGCTTCAAGGGTGATCTTTTCTACTTGCAAAAACATTTAATTGTCTACTGCCTGCAGGACAAACTCTAAACTCCTTTGCACACCTGCCTATCTTGGCAGGGTCCTGGTTCTCTATGGACCACACTTCCCTGAAAAGGTCATGCACTTGCAGTCCTCTGCCCATGTTGTTCTTTTGGCTAGCAATATCTTCTTTCTTGTCTCTAAGGGTACTGCTACTGTCTGTCAGCTCTTGCTCTTAATCTCTTCTCTGAGGACCTCTCTGACTCTTTCAAGCAGATTCAGGTGCTCTTTCTTCATGGTCCCCACTGCACTGTTATCCTTATGATAGTCACTATCTATCATAGATATCTATGGTACGTATCTATCTCCCCACTGGTTTGTAAGTTCCATGAGGGCCAGAGTTGGGTCTCTTCTTTATTCCAGGGTGGGTGCTATTTTCTACTTTTACTTTGACATTATAATCATTTCATGGGTTTAGACAAATCCAGAAATGAGTTTTAGGGGAAAAAAAACGCTAAAGAAAATATGATCTTTTCAAAAGTATGAATGTGGCAAATTAAAGAAGAGAATTACTGCTTGGAATAGATGATAGTGAAATGTTAACAGATGGCAAAAAGGAGGCAAAGTTTTTCCAACTCGATTCAATTCAATTCAATCATATTATATTTCTTTGTTAACAAAGAGAATAATATAATTTAAAACAAAGTTCTAGGAAGGGTCATTAAGCAGATGATTTGTTAATACTTTGAAAATGATATGGTACTCAATTGGATCAAGCATAGACATACCAAAACCAAATTGTACCATGGGTAACTCCATTTCCTTTTCAATACAGTTATTCAAATTAAATTAGGGACCAGATGTGGTGGCTTACGCCTGTAATCCTAGCACTCTGGGAGGCTGATGTGGGAGGACTGCTTGAGGCCAGCAGTTCAAGACCAACCTGAGCAAGAGTGAGACCACATCTCTACAAAAAACAGAAAAAATTATCTTGGCATGGTGGTATGTGCCTGTAGTCTCAGCTACCTGGGAGACTGAGGCAGGAGGATCACTTGAGCCCAGGAGTTTGAGGCTGCAGTGAGCTATGAGGATGCTACTATATTCTAGCCAAGGCAACAGAGTGAGACTCTGTCTCAAAAACATATACAAATAAATAAAAATAAAATTAGATTAGGGGAATAAAACAGACATAGTACATTTGAAAGCAAGGATAGTTTATGATGAGGTCTTTCAAAAGACTTAAGTCACGCCATAGATTAAGGGTCACATGCAGATTCTTCTTGAATGGTAGTGCTGTGCCAAACAGTTACACCCCTGAGGTGATCACACCGTTGCTTGTTTACACCCACTAACAGCATCTTCCTATTTTGATAAGGCAAATATACAATCTAAACGCTCAGATGTTTTTCTTTCTTGTTACAGTCAATGACACTGGCCTAGTGCCAAAACAAACAGACCAGCACAGCAGTCATAAATTTGAGTTTTATGTATGTGGGAAGGTATTATTTATGACCAAAGAGATTGTAAACAGTAGAGTTCAAAAGCACACTGGGCTGTTGCAAACTCCAGTTTGAGTGCATTCTTGTGGGCAAGAGAAAGAATTCTAGACTGAATGATAACCCATTTTGGTAGATGTGGAAGAGGCTTAATAAGCAAATTTCAGATCTGGCCAAACAACCAAATAAATTAAGTTGACACAAAACAGCTTTCTAGTAGGAGAATTTGTGATGAGTTCTTTATCAACATTTTACGAGTGATTTAAATGGAGACATACTTACTAAAGCTATGATTAACATAAAGCTGGATAGACAGTGAACACACTAGTCAAAAGTATGACAACTATGGAATAAAATAAATAATACAAACTTAACAGAAAAAAAAGACCTACATTTAGGTTCAAAGCAATAATTTTCACAACATTGAGAAAGCTTGGGCCTAAATGTAGCAATATAGGGTTTTTTAAAAATAGAAACTACTGAATAATTGAAATATAACATATAAAGAAAAGTACACAAATCACCAGTGTATAGCTTGATGAATTTTTACAAGTCAACACACTTGAGCAGCCACCATCTAGAACAACACATAGAATACTTACTGCCAGCAATCCAGAATCTCCCTTGTACTGGTCACAACCAGTCCCCCAAATGTAACCACTATTCTGACTCCTACATGGTAGTTTTTCCTGTTTTTGAACTTATATGAATGGAATCATACATTTATATACATAAGTACTCTTCTGTGGCTTGCTTCTTTCTTTCAGTATGTTTGTGAGATTTATATATACTGCCCATTGTTCTGTATTTTTATTTCATTGTTATATAGTATTCTATTGTATGAATACAGCACAATCTGTTTTTCCCTTCTACTATAAATAAATTTTTCCCCCCAGGAATTTTCTGCTTATATAAAGCTAAGAAGTGACAATTGTGCAATGTGACAAGGTGGCAGCAAAGACAAAGTTTACATACTTTCTTTGCCTTAGTCTGGCTTTGAAAACAAGCACAAGCATTGATTTGGCTTTCATGATATGACTTCATGAAGCCGTAAAAATGACACAGAAAAATGAATATGTTCATACTATATTACTGAAGGAAAATATCTACAGAAAAAAGTACTTGATTCTTGGATTATATTATTGTGCTTTGAAAAATAGGGCCCATGTGCTGAGTACTATTTGAACCTACATTTAGAGATGCAAATTATTTGCTTATAATTTTTACTAACTGATGGTCTGCATAAAATATGGCCTAGACACGTTATAAAATCAAGAATATAATATTCCCAACAAGATAGAAATAAAAATTCAAGTTTTTTCTTTATCATGGATTAATTTCTTGGTGAACTAGCCAAGTAAGTTTCATGCCAATATCTACAGCACTTAATTTTAAGCATTTTAAGATAAACTGTATTACCTTTCACCGTTTTAAAATAAAAAAACATTACTTCTGATTGGGTCTACTGGATGCCCTTATGGCAGGCATCTTCAAAAAAAAAATAGGGAAAACCCTGCCTTCCAGGTATATCTAATTCTTAGGAGAATGACAATGAACACACATTCACACTTACTGAACAACATTTCAATACTAAAACAGAGCAAAACAGGTTTCAGAAGCATTAAGGATATGACACGCAAAATGAACATCATTTGCTTCAGCAATTCTATTTGCTGAGCACTATAAGACAGATAGATAAGGTCTTTGTTCTCAGGGAGCTTAGAGTCTAGTATGGGTAGGCAGAAAATATAGCCAGCAAATAACATGAATGTAGACAGTTTCATGAAAGAAATGATCAGGCCGATGTGGTAGAAATAACCAGTGTGGGGTATTTACATAAGGTGGTCAGGAAATGCACCTCTCAGGGTCTAACACAGAAGACGAGGCCTGAAGAACAAGAAGGTATTGGCCACATGAGCAACTGGATCAAACATGTTCCAGGCAAATGGATCAGCAAATCCTAACTTCCTAAGAATAAAAAGGAGGCCTAAGAGGGCTACATGTAGTGTGGTGAGGCAGGGAGAGAGATCACAGGGCTTTGTAAGATGAGGAAAGAAGTTTGGATTTTATTGTAAGTGCAATAAAGCCACTGAAGAGTTTTAAGCAGGGCAGTGACAAATCACTGATAGTTAAAAAGACAAAAGGAACTTTAGAGATTGTTAAACCTCTTTCTACAGATGAAAATACTAAGTTCCAAAGACTTTAGGGTCATCAAAGTTGCAAAATCGCAAGTTTGGACTCTTCAATAAGAAAGAGGCTAACTTTGGACACATGAAAAGGTATTATTTTACTTATAATGAGAGAAACGCAATTATAATTAAATATCCTTTTCTTTATATTAGATTGGTGACGTTCAAATATTTGATGACACATAGTGCTGGTGAGAATGAAGGAAAAAGGTAGGTACACCTACCTACGTTGAGGGTGTAACTGTGTAACTTCTTTGCAGAGCAGTCTGGGTAATATCTATTAAAATTGAACACATACATATCTTTTGTCCTAGTAACTCCAATTCTAAGAATTTGTCCTATAGATATATTTGCACAAGTCCACAAAGACAGTATGTACAAAGATACTCAGTGAAACATTATTTGTGAGAGCAGAAGACTGGAAAAAACCTTTATGTGCTGGAAGATCTTAAGTAGGGAAGTGAAAAAAGAAAAAAATAAAAAAAAAACCCTATATGTCTGTCACAGGGAACCTGTTAGATTATTTCAATGAAATATTACATAATCTTAATAAAAATCTACATATATGAATATGAAATAATTTTCAAGATGGTAAATGCAAAAAGCAAATGGAGAAAAAAGATGTCTTTGGGAGAGTAATGAGAATGCTGAGCAATGATGAGGAAGATAATTTACAATTAATTTTACTCAGTGTCTTTTGTGCTGTTTGAACTTTTTCTTGTACATATGTATTACCTATTTAAAACTAATTTTAAAAATAAAATAGTCTGGTTTTAAAAGCAAATTGTGGCTGGGCATGGTGGCTGACACCTATAATCCTAGCATTCTGGCAGGCTGAGACAGGAGGATCGCTTGAGCTCAGGAGTTTGAGACCAGCCTGAGCAAGAGCAAGACTCCATCTCTACTATTAATAAACAGAGAAAAATTAGCCAGGTATTGTGGTGTGTGCCTGTAGTCCCAGCTACTTTGGAGGCTGAGAAAGGAAGATTGCTTGATCCCAGGAGTTTGAGGTTGCAATGAGCTATGATGACGCCACTGCATTCTATCCAGGGTGACAGAGTCAGTATCTGACTTCAAAAAAAAGGCAAATCACTACAAGAAGTAGTGATAATTTTAAAGGGAGAAAAGGAGGAAGGTAAAGAAAAAAAGAGTAGAAAATAACTGGAAATAACTTGAAAAAGACATATTGCTTTATATGTTATTTCCTTGTAGCATGGACTACTGTATTGTTTATATACTCTACAGAGTTCAAAATAAGTTAGTGGCCAAGTACAGGGGAAATATAAATTTACAGTATACCATACAAATACATATTTGTAACTTGGTAAATGCCAAAGCAAAAAACCTTATTTAACCTTAATTCTCCACAAAAACAGAGGCAAAAGGGACTATTCCATGAACTGCAGAACTACAGAAAATATAAGGCGTGATCTGAAGTATGGCTACAGGCAATAAGCTGATTTATCATGTGCTTTAGCAAGATCACTTTACAGCTCAGCTTGTTCAGGTGTGAAATGTGGGGGCTGTGGGACTGGAAATCAGGAGGCCAAAAGTTCTAATTCTGACCCTGGCCCTTATTAGCTATATGATCCTAATCATATTATTTAATGTCTTTAAGTTTTAGTTTCTCATGATGACTGAAACAGAAACCACAGGCTCAAGGGGAGCTTGAAAAAAGTCATTTAGTCCATTCCCCTGCAGAAGTCCTCTTCAACTAGAGGTAATTACTTTGATTTATTTTAGGCCTGATTTAGACACTTGTGGGAAAATTAATTTATTTAACTGGATTAATTGTTCATGCTTTCATGATTTA
The DNA here is from genome assembly GCA_963574885.1 of Lepilemur ruficaudatus. Lineage (NCBI taxonomy): Eukaryota > Metazoa > Chordata > Mammalia > Primates > Lepilemuridae > Lepilemur > Lepilemur ruficaudatus. The sequence goes on from CAUYRT010052729.1 coordinate 23,332, forward strand.
TTAACAAGAAATAAGGTTTTTTCCTTTTAATAAGAATATGATAATTTTATCAGGTATTACTGTGTAGGCTTTCCAGCACTAATACTCTACATGGAAAATAACTTTCCAATCCCCAAACACTGATAATAAAATGAAAAAGAGAAAATGCTGGTTCTGTTAGTCTTTTCAGTTATCAGTCTTTTCCTTTGGGAAACCTATTCTGGAAATTTACAGGTCCAAATATTCAGATTAGGTTGAAAATTACACATTTCTATGGGTGAGATGATTTATTCTAGGCATTAACCCTCAAATTTGTATCTGCTAACTCCCGAATCTGTATCTACAGTTCACATCACTGACCTGAACACCAGATCCATAAAGCTGTCAGCTGAACATTTCTGAACATTTCCTACCCAGACGTTCTATAAATTCCCTGTAGGCAACATGTCCCCACCTGGTTATTCAGTTCAGAAACCAGAGAGTTCTCCCTGATGTCTCAAATCAGTCATCAGTAGATATAGACCAGGTGATCTCCCTCCTTCAGGGGACATCTGGCAGTATCTGGAGAAATTTTTGTCTGTCACAATGGAGACAAAGGGAGATTGCTATTTACACTTAGTGGGTGCAGGCCAGGGATGCTGCTGTGTCTCCTACAATGCAAGCCATAGCCCGCTACAACAAAGAATTATCTTTTCCAAAATGTCAATTGTGCCAAAGTTGAAAAATCCTATTCTATCATAGCTTAAATGTAAAATCTATGCAAGAAGGGGCACATTCTGTCCACTTCTGTGTGTTTAGTATCTGGACCACTGCGAGTTACACACATATTTATTGAATAAAGAAATAAAAAATGAATTCATACATTATTCTCCTTGTTTTTATCCTGACAGGTTAGCCTTAGTTCTTTTCTGGCCTAAACTACTGCATTAGCCCCTAATTGTTCTCGCTGTCTCCATGTTCCCCAGGGTTGTATCTTATTCATCTTTATGTAACAAGGGCCTAGAAAATAGTAGCAGTTCAATAAATCTCTGCTTTATAAATGAGCCTTAATACAAATATTTTTAAAAGTGACTAACCTATAAGAACTTTTGGCAGGTCTCTGCTAACACAACTGCTAAAATACTGATACCATGGTAAAAATGTAACTAATGGCTTAGAATAGCCATACCTATATGAATCATTATGAACCAATCTATCTGATCCTAGATTCATTTCATTTACAATCTTTACTTTCTGTCTTTGTTTCTCCTTATTTTCTACAAGGCAAGACCTGCATAATATCTGCAAAAGGTCAGTTGGCCGTATCTTTTCTCTAATTCAGTAACAAGCCATGATTACACACTAACTCTGATTTTGGACAGTTGGGGACATTCCTTTCTCCCTGCTTCATTTTCTTTGGACCTGCCTGAGCAAGTTTCTAAGAGATCCAGCTCCAACTCTAAGGAAAAAAAAAATCAAGGAAACTTGATATCATTTTCCATAAAGGGACTGATACTTGATTTGGCAGACAGTCTCAAAAATGAACTGAGACCTGCCCACTCTATCCAAGCTTTAACAAAATAACATTAAATATAGCTATCCAAGTATCACCTTTAAATAAAGTGGAGAATATTTTATTTTTTTCTTACACATAGAATATTATTTCCCCATCCCATTTCTCAAGTGGACAATGATAGAGTTTTTAAATTTATAAATAATCAACATAGGGTATGTGTTCCATGTCTTGACCTGGTTCTACCAGGGGCCCTTTCCTACAAAGATTAAGAAAATGTCAAATTTGAAGTATCTTCCAGCTCAGTCTTGTAGAAGGTTTTCTCTTTACAAGACTACCTTTCAGTATCACCTTATTGTCCTTGAACTTTGAGACCCATGGTGTTTCTCTCAAAGAGTTCCCAGTGTTCACTGTTTTCTAGGACCAGTGAGTGAATCACTCACTACTCTTTGATATTTCAGACACTGAAGACCTCACGTTGAAGAGTGTACCCTACCCTTTTCTCTTCAGAAAACCCAAGTGAGGGGAGGGTGTCACTTGTGTAGATCCGTAAATCTTTCCTTGAAAAAGTTGCCTCCCTCTAGTAAGTGGGCTCCCATCTTTCCCTGGTCCTGACTGCAAACAAGCTCCTTGTTTTCCAAGCATCTGAATGTTTTACTTCAGTCTACTTTGTTCACATAACTTCCCTATAGAAGAACATCCTTTGTGAAGGAATACAGGCCTGTCTACCCCTCCCGGTTATGCTAACAGTAATATCAACCACCACCAACTCCCGTTTGGGGTGAAGCCACATCTGCAGAGAAAGGAACTCCTCCTGAGTATGGAGGGGCACAGCAAAATGGTTTGAAACCCCCACCTTTATGGCAGGGCTTTGATAGGGGTGTGTCAGTAGATATCAGAGTGGCTGATTACACATCACCTCCATCAGAGCTCACGCAAAGGTACAGATGGCTGAGTTGATCCAATCTGACAGATCAAGTTGGCTTGGGTAATACACACCCCAGAGGAGATAATGATAAACTAAAGGTCCTTCTCTAAAATTACTGAGCTGCAGCAGACTATAAAAAGCTAGGGAGAGAGGTATCCTCCCAAAATATAACTAAATTGAACTTCCTGTCAGCCAAATGGCTAGTTTCCTAGAAGCTTATAGGCATATTTAATTTGGTTTATAACAAAAAAGTCAGTATTACCCAGAAAACAAACAAAATCCAATCCTACTTCTTAGTAATTCCTAAATTGGTGGTAGCTGGGAGTGGCGGGTGGACACACAAATACAATGTGTATTGTTTTAAAAGCACAAAGACAATGGCACCATTTTGATCTATTTTTGATCATTACATTCATTTGGGAATTTCACCCAAAATTAAAGAATAGTATGACACTTTTCAAAGGTTTATCAAAAAGGAGCACGGACCAAAAAGAAAAATTACTGACTCGTGATGTAAGCAATCCTATAGCCCAATCAGATACTGAAGATACAAGGCTGTTTTGACACTAGTTAAGTGTGAAAACATGAAATAACTTCTTCTTTAGCTTAAAGCTGCGAAAATTCAGAAATCAGTATTTATTATTCAATATAGATGTAATATCTTAGTCTCTGTGAATTAGGAACACATTAGAGAAAAGCCCCCAATGTCTTTGGAAAGAGGGTCTTGGCAAAACCGCAAGACGGGCACTCAAAATACAACATTCTTTCCTCCTTGTATCACGTCTTCCTCTCCCCACAAAAATACCTGGGTTGGGGAATGGTCTGATATAATTAATTATACCAGAGTGTATAATCTAGGAACAAATGTTCCTTCTTCCAGGGATATAAGCAGTTTAAATATTCTCTATAACTGGGATGAAAAGACCAATTTAGAACTGGGTTTGGATTCTAGTTTTGCTACCTACTTCCTGTGTGGTCTGTGTGCCACCCAACCTCCAGGGACTATAGTTCTCTGATCCACTAAGTGGGGCATAATTAACAGTTTCCTATGGCACAGCTGTATGGATTAAATTAATTCAACAAATTTTTACTGAATGCCTACTAAATCACCAGGCCTTCTACCATATCCTGAGAATATAGGAGTGACACCAAAATAGATAAAGTTTCTGTGCTCATGGAGCTTACATGCTAACTGGGGAAAGGGAAACAAAATAAACAAATAAAGAAATATATAATGCCAGGAGGGAGAAGTGCTACAGCAAAAAATCAAGTATGGTGGTGACGGGGGGGAAGCTTATAGGGAACATGAGGAGGTTGGAATTTGTCACACAAGAGCCTCTCTGAAAAGGTGACACTTGAGCAGAGACTTGAAGGGAGAAATGGAGTAAGCCATGTGACTTTCTCGGGGGGATACAAATGCAGGTAGAAGGAAGAGCAAACAGAAAGATTTGTGAAAGAGCATCCTTAGAGTATTCGAGTAAAAAGCGATGATTGGTGACTTCGAAAAGAATATCGTGGTGATATTTCGAGAGCTAGGAATCAGTAAAGAGTTTTAAGCAAAAAACTGATATAATCTGACACATTATAAAAGGAATCTTTCGGTGTAGGGTGAACACTGCAAGAGGAACAAGGGCAGAAGCAGGTAGCCCAGATAGGGGAATTCCACAATAACCTGGGGAAAGAAGCAGTTGGTGGCAGCTTGGACCACAGTGATATTAGGGAGAGGTGATGAGCAATGTTTAGATTCTGGATTTATTTTGAAGATTGAACCTGTGGCACTAGGTCTGGCCAGGCTGTGTGAGAGAAGTCAAGATGACTGCAAAGTTTTAAAAAAGTTTTGGCAATTGGAAAAACAGAGATGATATTCCTTGAGATGCTGGACTACCTGGAGTGGGACTGGGGTGTGTAATGAAAAGTTTGGTTTAGGACTTGTAAAATTTGAGATGACTATTGGATGTTCGACTGGAGATGTCAAATAGGCAGTTCAAAAATGTATGAAAGGTCTTGATATATAGCGAAGCTGTATATGAATGTATGAACTCTGGTTAAAAACAAGTTAACTCACGTTACTTCGTAACAACTGTGTGTTCTCTAACCAAGGCCGGGGTAAGGGAGTGGGCAGTCGGGTTACACATGTAAATCACTGCTCTTTCTGAAAATCCTGGGAGACACATTCAACTTTCTCCCTTTGAGCGGTAATAGCAACAACAATAAAAAAAGCACATAATAGTAACCAAGTTAGGATAAAGTTGTAGAACTCACTGCTGAACTTTAGTTACAGATTGCTGTCTGGCTTTCAAATGTTAGATACCAACTAATTAGCTACTGTATTCATGAGTAGCCTTGACCTGCCAATTTAAGTAAAAATCTAATGAGGAAAATAAAATGAAGACTTTGAAAATCTGAGGACCTAAATTGTCTATTTCACTGTCTGAAAGTAGTTAAAGCCTTTCCTATTAGATGACATTTCATTAGTAAGCAACCCATAGTTGGATTTTATAAACAACAATAACCAAATCCAAAAGACATACGATATGCTCTGATCGCTAAGATTTACTTAAAAGTGTATTTGATAAAATTTGTAGTGAAAGAATTATACTAAAAAACTTTTAAATATAATTCTTTATTTGTCTCAGACAGATACTTTTATGTATGCATGTAATTTTTTGTATTTTTTTTTAAAACACTTAAGGCATGAATTTTATCATTCCTTTTTGGAGAATTTCCTCCGGCAGATTCTGTCTTGCCATTACCAAAGAAAACAATGTTTTCTAGTAATAGATATGAACACTGACACAGCATGTCTGACTTGAGCCTAGGTTGCCTGAGATACTGAAAGTAAGTAATAAACATGCTTGATTGTCCTATCTATCTAATCTTAAATCTATCTAGAATGCTTATTTTTTTAATAACATGTCTAGATTCACAGGAAGAAAGAAAAAGACAATTAAGAATGGGTTACCTTTGTGCATTTCTACTGTAAAAATAGGTATGTGGCCTGTTACCCAACATGATTCCTTAGTTAGCATGTCTGTCATTAGAACCTCTGAGACAAAAAACATTAGACACAGAGTATCTTCACAGTTTTTTTGGTAGGGAAAAAAAAAATACAGGAATATAACATATTCCATTATTTTGCTTCCGAATTCAAGTACCCTTGTTAATTTTACTTGGTATAAGACTTTCAAGAAAAAATACTTTGACATTATTCACAAAAAGAAATAATTGGACAATAGTATACATGAAAACTATTACACATTTCATTGGTAGTCAAATATATGTAAATTAAAGCAACCATAAGATATCATTTTTCACCTATTGGACTGGTAGAAATTAGAAATATTTGAAATTCTCAAAGCTGATGAGAGTGTAAGTATTAATACTATACTATCATATATTTATGGTCATGATGTAAATTGATACCGTTTTTCTGGAGGACAATTTATCAACCTTTATCAAAAGCTCTTAGAAATATGTTCAAACTTTTTACACAAAAATTCCATGTCAACAAATTTAGCTTCAGAAAATAATCATACAAATATATGAAAATCTAATTATAAGGATGTTCATCACATTGCTGATTATAACAGAAGCAACGGCAAGAACCTAAATATCCAACCACAGAAACTTTATTAAATTTTGATAAATTTATATAATGAAATACTATGTAGCCTCTATAATTGTAACACAATTAAATACTTACTGGAAAGATATACAGTGTTGGGCAAAAATGTATAATGTTACGTAAAAAAGTAATTATGAAGCCATGGGAAGTATGGCTCACTTTTGATAAAAAGATATATGTATGTATGCATACATATTTATATGTATAAATATATATGCAGAAAACAAAAATCTCAAAAGAGATATACCAAAATGGCATGAATAGCGAGTTTGGGGGATATGATTATAGGTAATTATTTTCCCTTTTGCTTATCTGCAATAGCTTTTTATTCCATAACAGATATATAGACTGCAAAATTAAAAATATTCACATATTAAACTTCATTTTAAACAGATTTTGAGCACTGAGGAGTTAGCAATAAGAAATATAATCCCCAACAAAATATAAGCAACCTCTACTTTATAAGTAAATAGATATTTGAATTATAACATTGAAATATATGTTCACACTGAAAAATAATATGGTATTAAAAAACTTTTAGACATACCAGCAGTTTATTACACTTTTCTTCTTGGCAATGAGTTAGAGTTCCACCTGACGAGTATTTTCCCAGAGAGAATACTATCATCATTGGTGGTTAAGTACTCAACTGAAGACTTGGCATCAAATACAACTAACAATGTCATACACTCAACCTACACCATAGTCCTTGAAATACGTGAGGACAGATATTAAATTCCTGGCATGACCTATTTTTACTAGTAAACTTCTCAAGGGCAACTGTGTGTAATTCAGAGGTAAGTACATGGCCCCTGAAGCCAGAGTTCAGTGGATTCCTGGTTGTATATTCTTAGAAAACCTCTTTAAGTCTCATTTAAGTTGCATCATCTGTAAGAGGGGAACATCCTAGCCTTACTAGAGTATTTCAGTGAAGAAATGAGTTGGCACAGCTGATGTCCAGTACAGGGCTCGACTCGGCAAAGAAAAATAAGAACACTAATGACTCTCTTTCCCTAGCTTTTCTTAGCTTTGTTTCATCTACAAATTTCTGCCATGCACAACTTGAGTAAGTCCACACATTTGCCGAGACTTCTATTTCACAGAACAGACCACACCAGATTTACAAGCAGCTCAACTGCCTGGTCTGATTTTTCCTTCCTTTTCCTCACTCTGTACATCCTTTACTGCAGAGGCTGTCAAAGAAAGATCCTCACATCACTGGTAGTGCAACAGACACTCCAGGTGATTTATGGGCTGGTCAAAAATAGAAAGGTTGCCATCCAGTAAAAGGAGAAAAGAAGTATTAGATTTACTATGGCTTTATCACTGAAAACCTACCAAACGTAAGCTCCAGGTGGTCATCAGTGCCACCAGCCCAGTAAACTTGAATAAAATGCACTGTGCAATGCAGTAAGGAGAATGGGCTTTGGGGCTAGGCTCCCCAAGTTTAAAATCCTGACACCATGATTGTTGAATAATGCATAAGGCAAGTTACTTAGTTTCTCTGTGCCTTTGTTTTCTCATTTGGTAAAATGACGATAATTATAATTATTACTTATTGCTCTAGTATCAAAGCACTACCCAAGCATTAACGGAAAGGAAGAAAAAAGAGAGAGAAGGAGGAAAAAAAGAAGGGAGAGGAATTACATAAAGTCATGGTGAAGGTCTATTCTTACTCTTGTTTTTGAAAATTGTTTACTCCAACCCACAACTCAAAGTTGTTTTATTTTCCTGTGCATTGAGAAGTTATGTCAGCGCTAGATGGCAATTTTTTCTAAGTAGCCAAACAAAATGTAGAGTCAGTATCCTCAGGATGATTTCCTTTGCCATATTAGAAAACAAATGCTAATGGAGATGGTATTTATAATAGTCAAATGACTGAATTATAGGCAGTAAAAAGGAATATAAAGACATCTTAAAGCATATAATCTTGTCTTAAATAAATGAATTATTCCATGTTCTGAATGTACTGCACTCTTGCACTTTCTTTAGATATGAACATAAATGACATTTCATTAATCAGTTTTATTAATAGATTATTATAAATACTTCTTTACTAAATTTTCCTGGCATATTTAAACCTCTGTGGGTCACACTTTCCATGCTAGTGCATGTGTATTTTATGTAAGCAGCTGAACCTTAGAGGCACCAAAACTCAAAGCTCTACAGCTAGGGCTATAAACTCTGCCTTGGTGAGGCTTCCTCTGCCTTTAGCCTGACTTCTGAGCTTGGCTCTGGCTCCGGCTCCAGCTCGGGCTCCGGCACCAGGCTACGCCTGGTTCTCTGGCTTCTGGTGTTAGCCCTGGCCCAACCTCACTCCCCCATTTCCACCCATAAAACATGCTGTTTTATATTATATGAAAACATATACCACAGAAAGGAGACAATAAGAAGGGATGAGGAAAAGCAATGAAACTAGTAAAAAGCTGGGATTGGGTAATAACCTATAACTTTTCACATTGTTTTCTTTTATACACTATCAGTCCTGGGAAGTTGTCTATGCTAACAGAATAGACATGCATTCCTAGATATGTATATTTAAGAACATTATATGTATATACACATATAATCATATATATTGCTAAAAATGGATGAATACTTCATACTGACCTTAGGGGGTTTAAATGGATAGTCTGGTGAAAAGGTAATATCAAGAAAGAACACCCCTCCTTCATAGACAGATCCTGGGGGTCCCAATATAGTTGACCTCCATTCATAAATGTTGTCTCCTTTGGGTCCAGCACTGAAATAAGACATACAAATGAAATGTGCTTAGAAATTACATAAAGCCTGGAATTTAAAAAATCTATGGTAACAATAAATTGAACAATTCTATAAAAACAGAAAGAAGTTAATAGATTCTCTATTACAATTCATATTGTCAGTATCACTGTTCTATAAATGAAATATGTTATTACTTAATAAAACAGAACGAAAAAGATCCTGTTTTGTCATTCACAATCCTAAGCGTATGTTACAGAAGACTCCGAGGACCACAGGCCAGAGGTAGGAAAACAAATGTCTAACAAAAGTATGAAATTATTTGTCAAGTCAAAGAGACAAAATTTCAAAGTGAGAAAGGCAGCTGGAGCACAACTACTGTCACCCCTTTGCTAACAACTGAGAACACAAATGACGTCCATGGAGATTAGTAAGTATGTATCACGCAAAGACTCAGCTTAAACATCATACCCCATCTGAATATTTTTTTTTTTTCCAAAGACAGGGTTTTGCTCTGTTGCCCAGGCTGGAGTACATGGCATGATCATAGCTCACTGCAACCTCCAATTCCTCAAGCTATCTGCCCTGCCTCAGCCTCCCAAGTGGCTGGGACCACAGGCACGTGCCACTATGCTTGGCTAATTTTTCTATTTTTTTTTTTTTTTGTAGAGATGTGGTCTTACTTTGTTGACCAGGATGGTCTTGAACAATCCTCCTTAAGCAATCCTCCTCCCTCAGCCTCCAAAGTGCTGGGATTATGGATGTGAGCCACTGTACCTGGTCCCTCCATCTAAATCTTTCTTTCTCTGCAAAGGACTCAGGACCCATAAATCAGAGCAGTGAGGTCTGGGGATGATAAAATGTATTATTTTGTTTTATGTTTTGTAACTATTGTAACTATTACTTCTTCTGTCCCTCCCTAGAAGTTCCTTGAGGAGTAGGGTTTGCCTTGCCCTTAGTGTCTAGTAAGGAAATGTTCCTTAGATGATAGCAAAGCAAGTAAAGAAGCGACATGGTTATTAGCAGCAAACCTATATCTCTGACTCTCAGAGAAATTCGCTGGGGAAAATAAAGCCCACATGAGTCAACTGAATTTTGTTAGTTCTCTCAGGTGAACAGATGGACAAACTGAGATTAGGATTCATTTTTCCAGTGTTCTTTTTGCTTTAATAACCTATTACCTACATCTAATAGCTAGAAATTCTCCTACACTCTGTAGCACAGTGGGCAACACTATTAAGGTGCTTGGGAAAGAGTTTATTGCCAGCAAAGATTTGACTTCTTTTCCTTCTTATTTTGAAATCAATTTATATCTACAAAAATCCATTGCTGAGCAACCATTTTATCATGAATAGCCATTTATGATAAAAAGAAAAAACTCAGCAAAATTGGAATACAAGGAAATTTCTTTAACTGAAAAAGGACTTCTATCATAAATCTCACAGCAACTACTGTATTTGATGGAAAAATATTAAAAGCACTTCCTTTAAATTGAGGAACAAGACAAGGATGCCCACTATTTTTACTTCTAATCAGTACAGTACTAGAGATCATATTCGACAAAGTATGAAAAAGAAAAACAAGAAAAAATAAAAGGTATATGGATTGGAGTGGAAGAAATAAAGCTCTTAGCATTTGTAGTATTTATGTTTGCAGAAAAAATACAAAAATATATATGATTTATTAAATTTAATAAGAGTTTAGCAGAGTGGCTAGATATAAGATCAATATCCAAATATCAGCTTCATTTCAATACACTGACAAAATTAAAAATGTATTTTTAAAATGAGTTACACCAGTATTAAAAATACAAGAAACTTATGAATAAATTTCATAAAAGATATATAAGGTCTTTATGGACAAAATTATAAAACTTACTGACGTACACTCAAGAGAGTTAAATAAAGAGAGATACCAAGTTTATGGGCAGGGATGTAACAGTGGAAGGGAGGCTTAACGTGCCTAGCTCCCTTTTGCTTCTGACCCCCTGCAGTAACAGCCTTTAGCTTAAAAGCTTCTGCTTAGCTGCACGTAGGCCAGCTAATTATAGGAAGAATTTATTTTGTAGTTCAACTCTAGAAGAAAGATGATAACCATCCTTTTCCCAAAACTAACTCCTGGGGAGATAAGGAAAGTATGCACCCAAGTAACAATGCTATGTTAAAGATTTATAGGAACATCCTGACCTGACCTACATCCTCCAAAGTTAACTGACCAAGAACAATGACGTTTTACAACCTCCTTGGACTCTCTCTGATGCCCAGATGTCTACAGTCCTCAGCTACCTTTTGCAAGCCGTCTCCCCTTAACATAAAAAGGAGCCTAAAGTTCATGCAACTTAGGAAGGTTCCTTAGGACATTAGTCCTCCATCTTCTCAGTTTGCTGGCTCTCTGAATAAAAGTCATTTTCCTTGTACCAACATCTTGTCTTTTGACTTACTGGCTGTCCTGTGGTGAATGGTACAAGCTTGGATTCATTATAAGGAGACTCAATATCCTACAGAAGTAAATTTCCCCAAACTAATCCATTATAATTCCAATCAAAGTTTAATAGTTTTTAAAAAATGAAACTTTACAAGTTGATTCTAAAATTTGTTTGGAAGCTCACAGAAACTCCTCAAACTTTTCAACACACATATGGAAAACTGATTTATATCAGAACTGATGGGACTAGGAAAATAGTTTTTGTATTTGGAAACAAGGAAATTGAATTTTTATCTTTAATATACACAAAACTCTCCTGCAGAAGGGTTAAACACTTAAATGCATAAGTCAAAATTTTGGAGTTCGACTGAAGAAAGTGACAAGGCAAGCCAACAAACTGAGAAAAGATAGTTCGGTCATATAAAACCAAACAAATTCTGGTGTACAGAACATACATGTTCCTAAGAATCAATAAGAAGAAGCCTAACTCCACTAACAAAGACATGAATAGACATTTCAATAAAAAAGGAAACACAAATGACCAATAACATGAAAAATGCTCAGTCTCATCCAAATCAGGGAAATGAAATCTAGAATCATAATTCTGTAATATTATTTCACAAAATATATAGGCTAAAATAAATGCCTGACAAAGCCATATATGGATGAGGATGTGGAAAAACCATAACTCTTAAACATTGCTGATGAGAGTTCAATCACTTTGGATAAGAATGTAGGCTTATCTAGTTAAGCTGAATATACAGCTGACCCTTAAACAACACAGGTTTGAACTGCATGCGTCCACTTAAACACAATTTTTTTCATTACTTATATTGCAAATTTTTTGAGATTTGTGACAATATGAAAAACCTTCAGATGTACTACACAGTCTAGAAATAACAAAAAAATTAAGAAAATGTTTAAGTATGTCATAATGCATAAAATATATGTAGATACTAGTCTATTTTATCATTTACCATTTATCATTTGTCATAATATATATACACAAATCTTTAATAAAAAGTTAAAAGGTATCAAAACTTACACAAACACTTATCACACATGGCACCATTCATAGTCAAAAGAAATGTAAACGACTATTAAATCCTAACTGCAAAAAATTAACTGTAGTACATACTTTACAATTGGAATAATTTTGCAGCCAATCTCTTGTTGCTATTGTGGGGAGCTCAAGTGTTGCAAGTATCTGCTTAAAACACCGTGTGACACTAGTCATCTCCGCATGAGCAATTTTTCTCTCCAGTAAATTGTGTATTGCAGCAAAAAGTGACCTCTCACGGTTCTTGTGTTTTTCATTGTGTTTCATGCAATACAGTAAACTCAATACCATGGGACCCATAAAAAGTGCCACTAGTGATGCTATAAGTGCCCCCAAGAAGCAGAGGAAAGTCATGTCAGTACAAGAAAAAGTTGAATTACTTGACCTTAGATTGAGATCTGCAGTTGTGGCTGTCCACCATTTCAGAAGACAATTCATCTTGTAAACAGATGATACAAACTTACAGTATTGATAAATACATTACAGTACTGTAAATGTATTTTCTCTTCCTTCCTTATGATTTTCTTAACAATATTTTCTTTTCTCTAGCCAACTTTATTGTAAGGATACAGTATATAATACATATAACATATAAAATATGTGTTAATTGACTATGTTATCATCAGTAAGCCTTCTCTAATCAACAGTAAGCTATTAATAGTTAGATTTTTTGGGGGGGTCAAAAGTTATACATGGATTTTTGACTGCACAGGGGGTTAGCTCCCTAATTCCCAGGTTGTTCAAGGGTCAACTATACTCCTATTTTACAACATAGCAATTGCACTCCTAGGTATGTATCACAGAGAAACTTTTACACGTGTGTACCAGAAGACATGTATAAGAATGTTCTTGGAAGCATTATTTGTAATAGCAAAATTGGATGCCCCTTGACAGAAAAAGGGATAAATTTACCCAAAGGAATGCTATACAGCAGTGAAAATACACGGAGTAACATGAATGAATCTTTTTTTTTTTTTTATTGGGGGAAAACTACAAAGCATTTACAGTACAATGTTTACAGTCACAATTTGTAGTGAGCTGATTTCCCAAAATATATTACCACTCAAGTTGACTTACATTGTTACATTCAAAAACCTACTCTGTCAAAGTAGTCCAGAGAGTACATACATAGTGCTCCAACTGTATCTATGTACAACCAACACTCCATTTTAAGTGTACAATTAAATGATTTTCAGTGAATTTACTGAGGTGTACAGTTAATCACATGAATCAG